>JABFAK010000486.1:0-52170 GCA_013266265.1 Fusarium sp. NRRL 66182
GTTGTTGTTGTTGTTGTCGGCCATTTTGGTGGTGTAAGAGATGTAAGTGTTGTGCGATGGTCCAGGATCCGGGATGGGCTGTATGGGCTGTATTTGGTATGACAAGAGGGATGTATGAGAACAGGCACAAGTCACCAGATGGTCTTTTTAAATACAAAGTCTCTTACTTGCCAATTATGTCTATGACATCGATCTCTGCCCCTTCATGTCGTCATGACATCACCAATTTACAGGCGTGACATCCCCCACGTCAGCCATCATCCACAGCGTGAAGGTCCCTGAAATAATGGGACCAATCTGCCAATCTAACCGAGCATCAGCCACATTCTTCAGCCACGAACGCCCCAACTTGTTCGGCTGTTGAGTCGTATGGCCCGTGCCCCTACAGCTCCCATTAGCCACATGTCCATTTCGTTCCAGCTCGTGTCGTCCATAAGCTGCATCGTGGAGTTGTCAAACTCTACAACACCCTCTCTGCTCCTTATAACAATCGTTCTTCAACCGCCACCATGCTCTCGAGTCTCGGAAATCCTCGGCAAGCTGCCTCGCAGCTCATGAACTTTGCGCTCATCCTATCTACAGCCTTCATGGTACGAAGTCCTTACTTGTCATGATCCCCAAAGCTCATGCTCACATTACCGCAGATGTGGAAGGGACTATCAGTCGTGACCGATTCTCCTAGCCCGATCGTCGTCGTTCTTTCTGGGTCCATGGAGCCTGCTTTCCAGCGAGGCGATTTACTCTTGCTCTGGAATCGGAACATCCTGCGCGAGACGGACGTGGGAGAGGTGGTCATTTACAACGTGAAGGATCGAGATATCCCTATTGTTCACCGGGTTGTGCGGAAGTTTGGAAAGGGGTACGTTTACCATTCGGTGGTAATACATAGCGGCTAACAAGTCACGCAGCGATACGGCCAAGCTTCTGACCAAGGGCGACAACAACCTTTCTGACGATACCGAGCTCTACGCCAAGAACCAGGACTTTCTTGTACGCAGTGATATGATTGGCAGTGTCGTCGGCTATTTACCGTTTATCGGCTACGTGACGATCCTTCTGTCGGAGTACCCATGGCTCAAGACGGTGATGCTGGGAATCATGGGTCTTTTGGTGGTTCTGCAGCGAGAATAGGAGGATTCGCTGCCGAGTTTTGGATACTGTGTACAAAAGCAAGCGTCGACGCTGTCGCTAGACCAAAGAGAGGAGTTTATTGATACCAATTGCATCCACAATCGCAGAGGCAACTTGCCAACGAAGGGGTTGAGAAGCAGATCTAGCTGTACACGTTATCATCGGTTAGCCTGCCCGGCAAGTGGGCAGACACGACACCGCTGACCAGTCTGAGCAAACCACTCCATTCGACCACAGAACAGATGACTCATGGTGATTTATCAGGCAGCCTTGCAAATTCCTAATCTTTTAACCGGGCGATTACCTCTTTCCAGCCTCTAGTCCAGTTTTAGCTGGAGGTGGAACGAGGCCGGAATAGGACCCATGGCCCATTCAATCTTGACAGGCCGCCGCCCAAGATAAACGACACAAATATTCACTACAGAGTATTTGGTCCCTTCCTAGGACTTGGGAAGTATTGGGCTTTGCGCGTTACACTTGACTTGCTTCTCAGTCGTGACAAGTTCTTGGATCGTCCGCGTCACACGTCGAGGCGGCCTTTGAAATGAAAGGAGAGCAAGCATCACCAAGTCACAACTCGGAATGTTTTACGCAGACTAAAAGCGGCAAAACAAACCTTCCGATATCACGCTGAACGCGCTATCCTTAACGCCTACTCCGTACCTACCTACGTTACAATAAATAAATCCTCCTCCACCGTCCCATTTCCGTAGCCGATCCCCCTTTAGATCAACACCAAAGGATCGAAAGACCCCATATGTCGCGCTACTACGGCGTGCACGCCAATTAAATGCAGGGACTACTATGATTTTCATCCCCCTGCAAGGGACAGGGGCTTGATTCAATCTCGTCGGCCATTTTGCTTCAATATTCGGTGTTTCATGGCTGGGGTCAAGCGAGCTAGTCTTATAACAAGTCTCGTTTGCCCACCTTTTTGTAGACGCCTCTCTATTTTCTCAATTTTCGTTTGGTATGTCAGTCGTTCATTCACTTGTTTGTTCCATTCATTCTTTGGTTACTGTGTAATCTTTATTTATTTCATACTTCATCGCGGCCTTACCTCACCATCCTTATCTCTCCCTTTGTACACTCGCGTGTCTCGTCGCAATGGCGCCAGAATCATCAACCCAGACAAACCACGATCATTACGCACCTGTACCGAATCCCGCTATTCCTCCTGCTGCGCAGCCATCTTCTCCGACTCACCCTTATTCGCAACAATCCAGCTTTCAACAAGATCCTCGTACTTATGGCCAACCTTTTTCGCCCTACCAGCAGCAACAGCCTGCCTACGCCCCTCCCCAGCAGCCATGGACGCCTCCACGAGTTGCGGAGTCCAAGGCGTGGATGATTACCAAGCTGACACTCCACGGCCTTGATATACTCACTTGCATCATTGGTCTGGGTCTCACTATTGCACTCACTCGTGTTGGGCTGCTCGGTTTGGTGGCCCTGGGAGCATGCCCGCTTGTAAGACAATTCCTGCTCATCTCAATTGCATGATAATTAACTGTTTCCAGTTCGTCGTAGCTCTAGTCTGGGATATCGCCGAACTCATCACCCGCAAGGTCCGCAAATTCGAAGCCGGCATTCATCCTGGCGCTCACGTTGCCATATCCCTTCTCATCTGGCTCGGCGCTGGAGCCCTCGGTGGTCTGGAGAGCACATTAAGCGCCTATACATTCGATTATCTTGATAGAGATTGCGAGTACGACTCTGAGGAGCAGACTTACGAGTGTACGACGACAGATAAATACACCAGCAAGCGGGCGATGTTTATCGCTCTCTCGGTCATGACATGTATGGTCTGGCTTTGGCACTTTATCCTCTTTATCGGCGCCTGTATCGATACGCAAAAGAGGAATGCTGCTATGAAGCGGCCTGTCACCATGGTCTTTGGCGGTCCGGCTTATTGGGGCCCCGGCGCTCAAGGTTTCCAGCAAGTGCCGCAGTACTACGGACCACCGCAAGGGCAGAATATCCCCATGCAGAACTGGGCAGCGCCGCAGGATGGGAATGGCAAGGAAGCTGTGACAACAGCTCAGCCTGTAGCGGGCCGCTATGCTTGAAAGGAATGGAGCAGCCGGCGTAAGAAGTGCGTATGACGTATCTCAATATCTCGGTTGAATAGGTAACCGGTGTTGGCTTTGACGCCGGTGGTTCTGCGTTGACGCCTGTGAATAGGCATCTAAATATATATAAGATACCCAAAATCGGTAATCAACTGTTCAACGTAGAACTTCCTAGCATTTGAACAATATAATCTGCTTGGCCATTGTGAGACTTGGTTGTTGTACAATAGATGTTTTAATGTTATAACTGGCTTACACCTACTACGAATGTGAACAGCCAGGCTGTGTCTTAGCCAGAAAAGGCAGAATATGGTTTCAGTTTACCATCAGTGAGGCCAACGATATTGAAGCCGCTTGATAAAGAGTCGGATCCTCTGTATTTCTATACCAGTCTCCTTCAGGTTGCTGAGGTTGATCTATAAACGGCGGGCTGAGCTTGTGAACTTCAGTTGTCTTATAAATAACATACCCTAGATATACAAACAACTGAGCATTCATCAACCACTTCTTGTCACCAAATTCAACCGCCTATTATAACATTATAATAGGTCTATCTAGATATATTTTATAAAGATTGCGCCGTGATTCTTCTATTTAGTCAAGTTATCTAATTATAGTGGAATACCGCAATCCAATTATACATTACCTCTTAATTGGATTTAAACCTCGTTATCTCGGACTTAATAGCCCCTTGCTAAATTCACTTTCCCAATAGGAGGCGCGACTGCTAATATTTCATTATATTCATCAAAATGACATAAAAAGCAAGGCACTCTCTTTGCTTGCGACTGGACAAAAATATAAAATTTCGTCTTGTTGATAGGGCTTCATAGTGGTTGAGTAACCACTGATACCTCACGACACCAAAAAAGATCATTACGATGTACCCAGGACTCGAACCTGGAGCCTTTGCCACCGGAAAGCAACGCGCTGCCATTGCGCCAGCACACCATAAGACTAATGAAATATTAGTCTCCAAATAGAATTTATGAATCTATCAAAACAAAGCCTTGCCACTGAGCTCTGTACTACGCGGCTCAGGCAACTCCACAAGGAATGGCCCACCGCTGTTGCGAGGCCTTTCTTCCTCCTTTTCCATTACAATGCTTTAACTATCACCTATAATTATATTTCCTGGCCTTGCTCTGCTCTTTTGTTAACTCCGTTCATTCCCTCCATCACTTATGCGTATGTGCCGGATCAGACCCACTTCCCGCCCCGTAGGGCTGAGGCGCCGTGACTTATTTTAAGAACAGTTTATATAAAGTGGAAGTTCTAGCATAGCGATGTATTATGTCTGCAGACTTATTTCTTTTATTATACTAAAGCTTATTATATAAGTAGACTTTGTTTAATATATAGTAAAACTTCCTCTATTACATACTATTCTCAGGTAGAGTGAGATATATAATTATATATTTTACTTTTAGAGTTCTCTTTATTTTCTTATATATTAGTTACCTATATATTACATAAATACTCTGTAAAGTCTATGTAATAAGCCGTTAACTTACTTATATTTTATTAGTATTTTATCGAAGTTTTTTAGCCCTTATATATAATCTTAGCGTGGAGGATATTTATAGGAACTATCACGATGTTTAGTCCAGCCTTACTACTATCTCGCACCCGAATGATGCGCAATAACAAAAATGCAAGTTGTAATTAAAAATGCTGCGTTAGCGCAATGGTAGCGCGTTGCTTTCCGGTGGCAAAGGCTCCAGGTTCGAGTCCTGGGCGTGGCTATGACTTGATGCACATCATGTGTAACTTCACTTTTTGTTTGTAACCTAATATCCCGTCTTTTTGCAACGCTAAACACTAAGCTATGCACCTCCTACATATGGCATAAGACTAGATACTACAAGAATATAAATGAAATAGACTTAAAAGGACCATATATGGCGGCATCTACTGTCGAAAAGGAGGTCTTATCTGGGGCCAGAAGGCATCCATTCCCATCGACTCCAACTCTCCCACAGAGGACATCCCTGTTCCCCCTGGAAATGAAAAGACTGGAACAGGCATGAATAAACTTGAAAGTCTTACAGTATTCCATACAGCTAAGCCAGTATTTTACCTGGTTGCACACATTCTGGCTATGCCCTGCCGGGCAAGAGTTTGAGCCATGTTGCATAAAGCTACAGTGATTACTGCGGAAACTGTGAAGACAAAGCTATTCCCAAAGAGCCTGAGAACATATGAAATAGATATCTTACTATTTAGTTGTCATTTAATACTCCATACAATCGACTGATGGTGCATTGCTCGAGTGTAGTTCATAGTTCACGCCGAAAGATTGGTCTTTAGGATAACCCCCCGACCCCTACTCAACGCCCGCAACTTGAACTTTTGATGCAGTATGTCGCCAGAGGTAACATACGAGTTTCACAAGGTAGGCCTTTCTGAGTTTGAGCTTTGGTCAGGAGATACATCGGGGTTCGGAATCCCGCTCCAGCGAAGTTGTGCAAAGCGGATCGGAGTGGCGAGTAGTAATGTAGACACTTCCGAGTCTTCGATCATTTCTACGAGAAGGACAAAGACTATTTATAAATAGAACAAGGGGGCATATTCATGGGCGCTACACCCTTTCCAACCCTTCTTTCTCTTGTCTGTTGCCCCAGGGAAAACGGAACATTAACCGGTGTTGCGGGGAGACTGTATTGGGGGTGGCTAGAACAATGTAACTCAATGGTCGAATCGAGTGACCTCGGTCCAACTCATGAATACAGTTGGCCCAAGATTGGGTAAAAGCCAGAGCCCCATAGGAGTAAAGCCTCAGGACACTGCCAACCGGACAAGCTCGGACTCTATGGGGATGATGATGATGGTTGCAGTCTAGATACTCGCACCCCCTGCTGTAGGATACCCGTCGTGCCTAACCAACTGAGCCTTTCCGTTACTGTTATCTCGAGTGAAGGAAAGACCAGAAAGAGCAAAACGAGGGAAGGATAATGCTGCGTGTGTGTGTCAATGTGTTTGAAGATGGAGGCTCCAGACTGAGCGGGGAGAGTCTTCAAACTTGAGGTGATATGTATTGAATGATGACCCAAAACAGTATAGAGGTACATATAAACTACCTATTATAGAGAGTCTGGGATTTATAGTCTTGGAATAGCACTTATTTTTACCCCTTCTAATCTCAAAACAAGTCCCTCAAAACTTGGAAGCTGTCATCATCCAAATCTGCACATGCACCAGACTAAATACCTACAAAGCGCCTTCTAAACTGCCTACATTATTTCCAGTGACTACTCCTTTCCATGGTCGTTTAAAACGGATCTGGCTTCGATTATATGGTGAAGAAATGGAGATGAGCCTCAAGGAGTGTAAAGTCACAGCGCCATTGGGTGGTCGAGCCTGGCCAATCATCTTAGACGGATCCAAGCGACCCATTCTTACTTTCGGGGCAGCCATCTCGCTCGACCAACATTAACTAGGTATCGTCATTGTCAAGGCCGATTGCTGCTCTCATAAATGAAATAGACTCTGTAGTCCAAGTTCGTGTCTACTAACTCTTGCGTCAATATCCAGGAATACCTCCTGCGCTGTGGCTTGTCCTTCAGCCGTGAACATACTGTGGTGGGACTGTACATGTGTCTTTGGCCGTGCTGGAGCTCACCCCGTCGTTCGACAGACTCGGGTGGGCAACCTTGCAAGTTTCGAGACTTGATCCAGAAAGCTCAAACACACACTACAACATACAAGCGCAAAGTCACCGGTTCATGGACGCATTCAAAGGTACTGAATGAAATTGGTCGTAGCTTTTATCTACCTCTGAACCCATAAACGGAAACACCAGTAAAGAGAGACCTGAGAACTTTTTTGCCCATTCGACGTCAATACCATCAAAAACATTAAAGGCATAACTCTTTCAGCAGTAACGCTCGCAGAGCATCACCTCGCTCAGTCAAGGTGAAATCGCTGATCCTCCAAAAAGCTCACCCGGTTTTTCGACCGGGCTGAAGCTGGGGGGTATCATCTCCAAAGAAATCAGGGGAGCTCTCATGTGAGCACGCTATGGACAAGGGCTGTCCGAGAAAAGACTCAAGGAAAGGTGTAAGGGAGAGTAATGTCGAGGCCAGGGATAGCGGCAAAAGTCTATGCCGTCCTCGTACGTTTTTGGGGGGGTGCGCCACTTAGATGTGGAGATAGTTCACATCAGAGATACTTCTGTGCCTCTTGTGGCCGTTGCCAGGGGCTTCGCTAGATGCCTTGCGCTTTGCAGACATGGATTCGAGAGGGCTGCGGGTAAGATCGCTCATCTTCCTATGGCGGCGAGCAGGTGTTAGGGGAGCAGCGGCGGTGTCGAAACGGTCCGACTTGAGGCCCTTGATGGCGGTGTGGTTATAAGGACCGCTGAAAACGAGCGAATCCTGAGTGGCTTGGTTGCTAAGGATGAGCTGCTGGTTGATTTGGTTCCGGCGGAAGGCTCCAACGGTTTCCGAGTTGAGATGACCAAGAACCTCTTTTTCGCTTCCAGCTGTACTAGGTCGCGCGGGAGTCGAGGTAGGGTCCCAGGTGTTGCCCTCATCCTCTTCACCCGAGGATTCGTGTTCCTCCCACGCGATAAAATCGTTGAGGTCCAGGTTCTGTTCCCCATCCTCGTCTTCCTCTTCCTGCAAGCTAGGCGCGGTCGAGTCCTCATCGGCGGTATTGGCTTCAGACTGGAAGGGGAAAAAGGCCTCGGCGGGACCCATGGCTGGCGCCGTGTTGAAGAAATCGCCAAAAGTGTTGGAAGAAAACATGGCACTGAGCATAAGATTGGCAGAATTGCTCATTATGGGTGACTCAGGGCCCTCCGTGCCCCAGGGGAAATTGAACTGCTCAGGGGAAAGGTCGAGCTGTCGTCGGCGATGGGGAGTAAAGATCATCATCTTTCCGGTGACGGGGTTGAGAACCGCAATGGGCTTCTTGTCGGAGCGGTCCAAGTTGTAACGACCCAAACGGGGCTGGCCACGCTCTGCCTTGACTGGGCTGTCGGCATCCGAGTCAGAGACGTCGCTCATGGGGTTGGAAGGACGGCGAGTCTTTCTTCGGATTATAGGCTCAGGCTCATCCTCTTCAGTAGTGTCACCATCGGCTGGAGCATGTTAGTACTGATAAGACATGCTCTCTTGGTAAACTCACTCTCATAGCCGTCCAGCTCGTGGGGTTCTTCAAAGGTGGGCACAGGAGACGCAGCAGCGGTGCCTGGCTGTGAAGCCATGGGCGTGGGAATAGGGGTATCGTCATCCAGTCGGCGAAAGAGTTCCTCAGCATCTGAATCCTCTGGCTCGCCGTACTGGTTGGCGTAGTCCCAGAATGATCCCGAGCCGGAAGACTCGTCAGGATCGTTCTCGATCTCTCGCCGGAAAGCTGGGTCCAGTGTATTCTGGGCAACAAAGATGTCAGGGAAGAAACCGGCAATATCATCCTCAGTGTCGGTAGAGTCCGAGTCGCTCGAGGGCACATCGAAGTGAACGTGGCGCTCCGCAGGGACATCCGAGCCGAAGATGTTGGCATCTTGGTAAATATCGGTGTGATCCTCCACTTCCGACATAATGCCTCCCCAGCTGACATTGTCATCCTCATCTATATCCAAGCCATCTTGGTCATCATCGTCATCGTCGTCGTCTTCTTCTTCTTCTTCAACATCCTCCTCAATAGTCGGTTGCGGCCGAGGAGCTGGCTGTGGGGTGGGAACATGTGCTTCGTCCAGGATGTTCTCCTCCTCGGCCGCAGCGACATCATCCTCATCGTCGTCAGAGGAGTCACTAATATCCTCTACAGCAGAGTATCCGCCATCGTCGGAGAGGTCCAATGAAGAGGTTGAAGGAGTGTCGGACACCCGGCGCCGGCGGTTGGGGGTCTTTGTCTTGACCGGAGTCGAAAACTTGCGCTTCATGTTGCGAGACATTTCGAATTTGTAGGTAAATGCTTCGAGATAGGTTTAGTACTTGATTGCACTTTTGTAATCCGTCTTTCTATTGGATAGCTTGTCTTGTTGAGTCTTGCTGTATTGAATGGGGCAAACTCAATTCGGAACTTTGAATTGAATGGCATGAATACGCAGTTAGATTGAACATAAGACGTGTATGATGAGTCTTTTTCATCCAAACAACAAGTATATGCTGCAAGTCGTTCAGGTATCGGTATATGTGTGGGCGGTAGGTAGGTCGAAGTAATGTTGTATCAAAAGCCCTTCACTATCGGGCAAATCGCAGAATCGTTGGTTTCAGAGACAGACTCTCGGTGAAGCATTCAGCTCCAAGAGCGGGAAAGTCTGTAAAAAACTAGGTCGAGAGAAGATTGACTGGTAACTCGGAGAACTGCTGGACTGCGGACCGCGACAGGGAAATCAGCCACGGTCCGCAGTGGGCGTTTACAGCTCAGCGATGGCCGAAGGCATGATGAACTCGACTTAGTTTTGGTAGGGGATATTCTCTGGATGATGCTGAATAATGGCGACTTCGTTGTCTAGAGGGTTTTTGGTTTGGGGTTGGTGATGATGGGAAAATCGAGCGAGGGGAGGAGCCAGAGAAATATCCCAAACTTTTTCCGTCCTCTTGGTGGGGCGCATCCTGATTGGGCAAGGGGTCGAGTGCCGGGGGGGAGTGGGGAGGAGTGTGCGGGAGGAAGGTACGAAAGGACAGCTAAACTATTTTGGGATGGACTGGCACCCGTCACCGCTTTTTGCAGCCTCAGGTGCAAGCCCAACCATGAACGAGGATAGGCTCAGGAGAGGGATTGTTTCACTTTGGACACTGCAAAGAGACTGTTTTGGAGAGCGTTTTGTTTGTTTCTAGGAAACACGTATGTTATGCAGAATATTGATGCAGTTGAGAGTCTACCCTGCAGTATAAACATGGCATGGAGTCTTGTGTTGGGGAATAGGAACAGGTCTCAGGATGGCTCGGGCTCGAACAGAGTGAATCATCAGAAGGAAATAACCATGCTCCCTGGTCCGTGAGGCGTGCAAAGCAATAATTAGGGGACCAGTCAGACCCCAGAATGAGAGCACGGCAATCAATCTATTGTAGACCAGGGAGAAGATGTCAGATGCGATATTTGTTCTAGATGACAATTAGACTACCCGTTCAATCAAACGTTAGTAGTAAGTAAGTCAACAAACTCGTAATACACCGAGCTCCTTACAATGGCCAGCTTACAAAAACGATTCGGCGGTTCTCCTATTTCTCGCCTTGCTGTGCCATTGAGTTTTCTCTTCATCAAACATTCAAGCCGGGATAACCACGCCAAAAAAAAAAAGAGACCCCTCGTTTTCTCCCTCCAACCAAGCCAAGGATTGTCGTTTTTGATGCTCCGCAGTGACGAGGTCCACCGTCAAACAGGGGCGTGCATTAGACGAGGCGGTTATGTCAGTGGCTACGTGAAGCGCTGAGGTATGCCCCTCGGACAGACTCTGTAGGGGAGTTGAAGCTGCTGGTGGAACCTGATCGGACGAGATTTACAAGAATATGGTCAGTTAAGAGCCGAGAGAGAAATAGACAAGACCCGGTATCGACCCGGGAAACAGCACCTCGGCTCAATTGGAAAGAAATATTTTCAACCTCTGAGATCCATATTGCCACAGGCATTGGTGGGGATATCGTGAGTCGTCCGCTAAGGTACGACATTTTTAAGCGACAACCGGACTTGACGAGCAACTAATTACTCAGAACCCGCAGTAGGCATGGCTCGACGCCTGAGTCTGTAGAATTTTTCGATATACGTAACAACGTGGCTGCGATTGAGCTTATTACCGTTGCAGAGACGTGAACAAGTTTTTATTTTTGGGCTGTTTTTGGTCTCAAGCTCAATCTCACCGGCCCATGCCAGGATCAATTGAGTTCAGGGCATTAACCGTCGCTGTATTGCAATTGTGAAGTCTATCGATAGGTAGGCAGGCATTCCGACAATCAACCCCTCACTCTTCTCTTGCACTGCCGTCATGGTCTCTAGCGCCATGCAAGAATTTAGAGTCAGGATCTCGTAGCGCAACTTGTCATTGCCTAGTAAACGATGCCCCTCTTCTGAATTATCCGGGATTCAAATTTTCAACCATTGGTATTACCATAGCTACCTCGGCATTACTATTCACGACAAAGAGTATTTGCATGGACATGTAGCAGAGTAAAGAGCGGCACAATTGCTGGCCCTAAGCTTCTGAAGCTTCTGCACTATGAACAAATACAGATGCTTGTTATGACTCCTGGTGAGTCAATTCAGTATCACCTCCCCGGAAATCAGCAGCTCTAGACAAAACATCATTGGCTACGTTGTTCAGCTGTCACATACCCTTGCCTCGCTATGACTCTTTATGCTGCCACACATGCCCTGCCACGAAGCTTCATGCTAAGGCGGAGCTTCTCGCATGTGAATTAAGCCCAGCTTACTCTGATTCTACATAGTAGCAGAAAGTTGGCTCTAGATCAGGAAACTTCCGAGCAGGAAAGCTACCCAACTTGCATCTTTACACGTCGGAAGCTATGGCTGCACCTATCCGCTTGAACCTTATG
Source organism: Fusarium sp. NRRL 66182 (assembly GCA_013266265.1). Classification (NCBI taxonomy): domain Eukaryota; kingdom Fungi; phylum Ascomycota; class Sordariomycetes; order Hypocreales; family Nectriaceae; genus Fusarium; species Fusarium sp. NRRL 66182. The sequence goes on from JABFAK010000486.1 coordinate 11,705, forward strand.
ATGCACCATCTCAAGTGACACCGCGTTAACACTCGTATGTAGCAAGCCTGGCCCCTGAGGCTGCCATACCGAAGGCCTGAGGAAGAGTAATCCCCCACATCAAATCTTTTTTTTTTTTTTTTCCCTCCTTGGTGGCGGAGATGTTTCCTTGAGTGGTTGGCCCGTGCACATAGTCGCGCGCCAACGCGCTTAGCAGCCATCTTTCAATCTTATCTTATCAACTTCCTAAAACAGCAGCCGTTGTCCCGCCAGCGAGCCACACGCAAAACATTCCTGCACTGCAACAAACGTCAAGATCCGTACATGAATCCACTCTAGCCATCTCCATTCTCCTTCTTCAAGCTTCATTTCGGTCTTTACTTTACATTTTTGTTCTGTTGCACTCTGTTCAAAGCTTTCATTACGCCTCTTGCACCATGGATGTTTCTCGGAAGGCTTCCCATAACCTTTTCGAGGTTTACTTGCGGCTTCGACCACCGCCCTCGCGCAGCGGCGACACAGAGCGCATTCTCGATGTTGAACCCGCAGAGCAGGACTCGCACCCGACGCATATCGTTTTGAACCCTCCGAACGACCGAAGAAGAGCTATTGAGAAGTTTGCTTTTACTCAAGTGTTTGAGGAGGACGCTACGCAGCTCGATGTTTTCCACTGCACAGAAATCGTTCCTTTCGTCGAGGGCGTCTTGGCACCTCAAGGGGGAGAAGGGACGGATGCTGTCGTTGCTACATTGGGCGTCACTGGCTCAGGAAAGGTTGGTATTCCGCCAGTGTTGACAAGGCTGGGCTGACACTTACAGACACACACCATTCTGGGTAGCAAGACACAGCGCGGCTTGACCCAACTCGCGATGGATGTCCTTTTCCGATCGATCGGCGAGAACATGCTAAGCAGTCACTCTGCTTTGGCAGCCCAAGAATCAATCCAAGCCTGTGATGGCACAGAATCGGCTCTGACGATCGCGCCGCATTTCTTCGACCCTCCCTTCTCCGAATCCGTCGCTTCAAGGAACTCACGCGCAACCACACCTATGCTTGTACGACCCCCAGGCTCGATCCCTTCTTTTTTCAAGTCGCCCGTCTCTAGCCGTCAAGCTTCAAAGCTTGTCGGCAACATTCCAGGCGCGTTTCCTGGTGATAGTGTTCCGAGTCCGAAAAGTGTTCGACTTGTTAGCGAGGCCAATGAGATGCAACGCCTCAAGCAGCGATAGGATCGTTCCGCTGAGCGCGGGAGGGAGCCTCTTGGAAACCTCACTGCATCTACAAGCGCCATTAATTACCCTACCACGCCCAAGCGGGCCTTGGCTAAACACTTCATGTCCTATACTGCCGCTAGTCGTGTAAAGAATATTGCTAAACAAGACCTGAAGGCCGATCATACTGTGTCATCCCCTCCACCTCGACGAACAACCACGCGCGCGTCGGCTCTTCCTCAGTTTCCCGATGTCAGCGGTATCAACGTCTCATGCGACCCTTCGGCCGAATATGTTGTTGTCATCTCCATGTATGAGGTGCACAATGACCGCATCTATGATCTACTCACACCCGCGACCAAGTCAGGCGCGACCAAGGAGATGAAGCGTCGGCCGTTGCTTTTCAAGTCGACAGAACAATCACCAGATCGAAAGGTTGTTGCTGGCCTACGAAAGGTTATCTGCACCAGCTATACCGAGGCCTTGACGGTCATCGACGCTGGTCTGCAGGAGCGCCGCGTCACTGGCACTGGCAGCAACAGCGTTTCGAGTCGAAGCCACGGGTTTTTCGTCTTCGAGGTGAAGAAGAGAACTCGCAGCAGAAGAGGCGGGCCCTGGGAGGGAAATAAGTTTACAATTGTTGATCTGGCGGGCAGTGAGCGAGCGCGAGAAGCCAAGACGGCTGGCGCGACGCTGGCAGAGGCTGGGAAGATCAACGAAAGTCTGATGTACCTGGGCCAATGTCTTCAGACACAGAGCGAGGCTGCAAGCTCCAGCAAGGTAAGTTGTATGCGAAGCGAGGCTTGACGGGCACTGACATGCGATAGCCCAATATTGTTCCCTTCAGGCAGTGCAAGCTCACTGAGCTCCTCTTTTCCAACTCTTTTCCTTCGTCCTCAAGCACCCACGCGCAAGCTCCAAGAAGAAACCCACAGAAGGGTGTCATGATTGTCACTGCCGACCCTCGAGGTGATTTCAATGCCACATCTCAAATCTTGCGATACAGCGCTCTCGCTCGTGAGGTCGCAGTACCTCGCGTTCCCTCCATCACAGCCACCATCCTTGCTCAACCCCCTCAAGCGTCGCACAACCGTTCCGACAGCCCAACGTTGCATAGACGTCCTCTCGTGTCTCCGACACCAGGGTCGTATAGGAACTATTCGCCTCCCATGAACCCGGATGAACGAGCAACCATGGAGATTGCAGCGCTCGAGATCGCCAGACTTAGCGACGAAGCCGATCAATTGCGCGAGGAAGTCGATCGACAGGCCGAAGCACGTGTTGCTGCCGAAGCCCACCTCTTGACCATGGAAGACAGGATGCTCGATCTCGAAGTAGCCATCCGGGAAGAGTGTGCTATCGAATTCGAGGAGCGTCTCGCCTATGAGATGGCTCGATGGAAGAACTCTATGGCCATAGAACAGGAACGCAACGAAGAGCACTGGGACCGCAAAGTCGAAATCCTCGAGCGCGGCCTCGCAACAGATGAAGATGGCGATAAGGAGAATGTGCTGATCGAAAACCTTGAAGAAGAGGTTGAAAGACTTCGCCGCGAGAACGGTATATTGAAGCGTGAACTCGCCTCACGCAGTCCGACCAAGCGCAAGCCCCTGGAGGATCGTGAGGACTTTGCGCCTCCGACAAAGGCACCCAAGGGCGACGGCGTGTCAAACCTGGGCCGCAAACTGGAACGTATGCGGGTTGGCAGTGACAAGCCCAAGCCTGTGGTGAATAGTGGAAGTCCCAAGAAGATGCGTAAGCTAGGGCCGAAGCGGTGGGAAGCACACGACGAGCTGGAGTAGGACTTTTAGCTGGCAGGCAAGCGTGTTCGTGTTCTTGGCCATGAATGAATGGCTTGTGTTATAGACTTGTTTCTGGGACGGATGGGATTTGGGACTGGCGTATACCCTTGTGCCATGGTCTGTTTGCTTGCTCGGTTTGTTTTTACGCGGTCTAAACGCCTTATTGATAATTTTGCTAATTAATTATATTGACGGCCGTACCCATGTCACAAAGTTCGTTCCATTTGCTGTTACTGGGTGCTAGTTGTTGACTTGTGGTATAAACAAACTCTTCATTATGTGAATAGGCAACCCGCGGCACAGGCAATGCTTGGCTGGTGTCAACTTTACGGTATGTCGTGATGCTCATCTAGTCAGCCCTTGTCGTTGACAACGCTCACTACCGCACTTGTTAAATGCAGTATTCTCGTTTGACGGATTGGATCATAATTGCTAGATTTGGTTGTAAGGATGGCTGTTATGTCCTACCGCATTGTTGCTGTTCTAAATGATTGGACCTGAGTAGTCCCTTGAGAAATGGAGCTGAAGCGCCCGTGTATTGCTGTCCAAACACAGGATTGACAATATTCAGCCACGTACTGACTCGAGAGAGTTCGAAAATAGCCCATATTGTCGCGTCGGCTTTAATCCTTGACTCGTATCACATTCAACGCTTGTGCCCTAAAATACAAGGGGTAGTTAGTTGATCAAGTAATTTACGGGTTTAGAACGGGTATCGGTGCTGGACCCTGAATCTCACTCATCCTGGCTTGTTGCCGAGGCTGAAGGCTGAGCAATACAGTCAGTAAACAGAGCCGAATTAAATTATCTTGGAACTGGATTGTGTTTTCATCTGCTTCGGCAGATGGATTCAATCATGATTGGAAGTGTGTTTATGAGGGTAGAAATGGTCATCGTTTTGTGCCATTAGAGCTTACATGGTATAGAATACCACCGTATACGCCTTGCAAGCACCAGGAGGATCGTGGCACTGCCCCAACCGTGAAACTTGGATGCAACGTAAAAGTTCCATTGACTCAGCCGCAACAACACGGATTCCTGTATCATCGCAATAAAACTTTGTCGGTTGGCTCTGAGTTGTTTGTTGGACCTGTAGCAAGCGGCAGAATCATATCCCATCACGGATCCTCGGGGCCGGGCTGAGCCCGCTAACGGCCGGGATCCCCGGAAGTGGTGTATGGCAGCGAACAAGGGTATCTGCGGTTGGTACTTGGAGAAAGAAGGTCTGATGCAAAAACAGTAGATTTCATTCTTGAATCTAGTTGAAATCGAGGAGTATACTATTGCACGTTGAATGTGTAGACCCATCTGCCGCTTTGTCCAAGAGGCTTGGTGATACACAGTGTCAAGTGGAACTTTGGAAAGTAAAAAGTTTGATGGGAGAGGGGCTGTTGGTGCCTAGCCAAACGCCGAGAAATGCCCTATACGACACTGTACGAATTCTGTCGGCTGTACACTGTCACCACGAGCTGAGACTTTGAGGTTGGTCGCATGACTTGATTTAACTTGGGCTATCAAGTTTCCTTCTTCTTTGCCCGCTCCTTCAGCCGTTTCAACTCTTTTCCCCCCCATCTCTCTCCCTCTCTTTCTGTCTCATCATTATCTTGTGTATACCGACCTAGTCCAACAGAGCCTGTTCCATCTCTTCTCGCCAAGCTTACACTCGACTCACTGTGCGCTTGGACTGTCGTCATCCCTTGGGACTTGAACCTGACACGCGCCCACTCGCCGTCATTCCTCAGCGCTTAGGCTGCTGCTTGCTTCACTTCTTTTCCTCCTCCCTTGTACAACCAAACCACAACCTCCTCCTTTCTCCCAAGGGAATAAAAGAACAACTGTCGCCTCGCTCTCGCGCGCTCTCTCTCCTTCTCTCAATCGCATACATCAAACTATTTTCAAAAATGACGTGGGAACTCAACCAGAGGCGGTTTATCCGCACAATCAACTCCAAATACATTTACGGTCGCATCGTAAGGCTCTCCCTCTCTCCCTGTTTTTTCCCCCTTCCCGACCTCTATGATCCGTCGCCACTCGTTTAGCTTCCCCAGTATTTCCCCAGCTACAGTCCAAGTCAATCGTCATCGCTAAATTCTCTATTTTTCTTGACGTCTTTTGATGTTCCACCGTCTTGCGCAACTCCTTTTTTTTCTCTCTTTTTTTCTCTCTCACTGTTGACTATTTCACTGTCCTTTTCGTATTGCGCTGATTAGACTTGGACGCTGACGACATCTAATTTGTACAGCCTCTCCTGCATACCATCGTCTTCATAATCGAAATGGCTTTCATCGCGAGACTGACATCCCGATTCAACTCGTACTATGACGAGCGACCACGTGCGTCACTTTTCTCTGCCGTTGCTTCAGTAAACAACTGACATCGCCCGCAGTCATGACCATGATGGTCACAAACGCCATCCTCGGAGGCGTCGCCGACACAGTCGCCCAGTCCATCACAGCCATCCGCGAACGAGCCCTCCGTCAGCCCGGTGGTCTTAAGAAGAACGACGGCATCGCCATTGAGATTCACGAGCTCGACCGAAAGAACCCCTTCTATGAGCGCGACCTGATTCCCGACTCGACCGGTCTTCCCCCACCTTTTGACTTTGAGCGCCTGACTCGCTTCATGGCCTACGGTTTCTGCATGGCCCCCGTCCAGTTCAAGTGGTTCCGTTTCCTCGAGCGCGCATTCCCCGTTACCAAGACGAGCGCCTTCGTTCCCGCCATGAAGCGTGTTGCTTTTGACCAGCTTATCTTTGCGCCTTTTGGTCTGGCTGTCTTTTACACCACCATGACTATCGCCGAGGGTGGTGGCCGTCGTGCCGTTTCGAACAAGCTTAGGGATATGTACCTCCCCACGCTCAAGGCCAACTACTTTGTGTGGCCGGCTGTGCAGATTGTCAACTTTCGATTGATGCCTGTTCAGTACCAGCTGGTATGTTGAATTCACGTGGACTTTTGTATCGGGTCGCTAACATATGATAGCCCTTTGTATCGACAATTGGTATTGCCTGGACAGCCTACCTGTCGCTGAGCAACTCGGCCACTGAATAAGTCCGCTCTATCACACTTCGATCGAAGCCTCCACTGCAGTATTAGAGACCTTTGGGCCTCATCTCACGAATGTTGTTGATTGGCGCTGAGCCAGGCAAGCCGATTGTACCGGATACTTTATCGGGGCTGGCTCGGCCCATTTCATAGAACTGGCGTTTGGATTTTCTTTGTATATTGCATGACTTAGCACTGTATCTTCAGAACCGCTGCGATTACTGGGGGTTGAGATGCCTATCATTTGCTGCAGCCGAGTATGCTGCTACTGGCATTTCATGTTATGAAGGGATCCGGTTTATGCTTAGGTAGTTTGGGTCCCGCTAGGAGTTCAGGTAGACTGTTGAGAACCACGACTTGATCTGGTTGAACATGTCATTGCTTAAATCGACAGATATTATTTTGTGCTTTTTTTTTTTTTTTCGGTCTGTCCTTTTAATTGACCGGCTTACATCTTCGCCTTCTGCTTGACCACATCTCTAGATACTTTTGTATGCAGTTGGCTGAGGCTTGAATTCCACTATGATGGCTGGCAACCACAACTATTCACCGGCAACAATAGCTTGAAGCCTGACATTTTTGTTTAGCATTCAGCTGCCTACATTGACCAATAAGCCAACATATCACAAGCGCCTTTGCTGACAAGGCCGGCATTCACGCCAAGGTTATGAGCATTATGGATCTAGTTTGTTAACTCAGTTTGTTGAAATGCGGTGGCTTGGATGTACAGCAGTTGAGACGGAGAGGAGTTGAAGTTGTGCATGAGGGTAGTACGTGGGAAGAGAAGCAAGCTCGATCTGACGAATTTCAACAAGGAGCTAATGAAAATACTCATTAAATTAGTGGAACTTGTAGATCAAGTGTAGCGACGTCATGACGGTTGGGAGCTATATACTTGAGCCGTAGGGCTGAAGTTGAACATGGTCTTGAGTTAGCCTGTCGACTGTGTTAAGAGAAGTTGCTTAACGGGGTTGCGTATGTAACTATCAGAGGTGAAAGAATCTGGGTGATGGATATTGATGAGAGTGTGGTTTGTCATAATTCACCGACATTATATCATGGGTGGTCTGAGAATATGATCTGGCGATGATTATGAGGTTGGGTGAAGTAGCTTGGTGGATAAATTGGTCAAGGCATTTATCGATCATTATCAAGCTTGGGCATACAGAATTCAGTAGACTTGATTATTTTGTACCGACAACTACAAGGTTATTCCTAATGAATGAGGCTGTTGCTTCTTCCAGCTTCTATGGTTTGCTAGCTTATACCTCATATCATGTATCTAGTTATCCGTTCCACAGGTGAGCTTACCACGTTTGATGGCCAAAGCTATTGCTGTTTACATAGGTAGGCAATCCAAGCCGGTAAGGTAGATTCGGTCCGCATCTTACCGGGCGCCGCAGCCGCAGCCGCATGCGCATCGCCAGAAGCCGGGAGTGTCCCCCGTAGTTCGGCGATGCGTGCTTGGAGTTGAGGCGAGTGAGTGAGGGAGTGAGTGAATGAGTGATTACCTGGCAAGTGGATTTGCAGGGGTAACGTCAGTGATAGCCCTGCTCTGTTTAGGCCCGATCATGTCATGTCATATACTGACCGATGGAACCCGGAATGAATACTCGGTTGACCAATGCCTCGTCGTCCACTGATAACAGTAGACTCGTCGCTACTAAAACGCGTTCTTCAGGGGTTGTCGATATCATCCCACCAGCTGCGAGTGCTGCCGCGAAAGCCCCGCCATGGCGTTGGACCCCACCTGAACCTCAACCTCAGCTACTACTACTTCTTGGTGCTCCCCTCACCAACCTCGAGCTCTTTTCTCTTTTTCTCCCCCTCGACATCACCTACCAAATTCCTGTCTCTTCTCATCATCGAACAAGCTGCAATCATGTCGCTGTCCAACAAGCTTTCTATCACTGACGTCGACGTCAGGGGCAAGAGGGTCCTCATCCGAGTAAGTGAACCGTGCTGTTCATGCCCCGCGATGATGATGATGATGATGATGATGTGATAATGCTGAGCTCCCTGCACTGCATCATCAAGATGCACTCATGGAGTGATATTTCATTGATATCCTACGAGTTTTGAGAATCATTATCTACGATCCTCAGATCAATCCCCTCAAATACATCAATCTTCCTCGTCAACACCTCAACATCAATACCCCGCCAAAGCTCCAAAGCTAACCCCTCCTCCCCTCTAGGTCGACTTCAACGTCCCTCTCGACGCCGACAAGAACATCACCAACAACCAGCGAATTGTCGGTGCCCTCCCTACCATCAAGCATGCCCTCGACAACGGCGCCAAGTCCGTCATCCTCATGTCCCATCTCGGCCGCCCCAACGGCTCTCCCAACGAAAAGTACTCCCTCCGACCCATTGTCTCCGAGCTTGAGAAGCTCCTTGGCAAGAAGGTCACCTTTGCCCCTGACTCTGTCGGCCCCGAGGTCGAGGAGATCGTCAACAAGGCCGAGGATGGTGCTGTTATCCTCCTCGAGAACCTCCGGTTCCACATTGAGGAGGAGGGCTCCTCCAAGGATAAGGAGGGCAACAAGACCAAGGCCGACAAGGCTCAGGTTGAGGCATTCCGCAAGGGTCTAACTGCCCTTGGTGATGTCTACATCAGTGGGTAGCCCCGATCTGTCCCTCATGTCAATGCTAACAACAACAGACGACGCTTTCGGCACTGCCCACCGTGCCCACTCCTCCATGGTCGGTGTCGACCTGCCCCAAAAGGCCGCTGGTTTCCTCATGAAGAAGGAGCTTGACTACTTCGCCAAGGCCCTCGAGTCCCCTCAGCGTCCTTTCCTTGCCATCCTTGGTGGTGCCAAGGTCTCGGACAAGATCCAGCTCATCGATAACCTTCTTGACAAGGTCAACACCCTCATCATCTGCGGCGGTATGGCTTTCACCTTCAAGAAGACCCTCGAGAACGTCTCCATCGGCAACTCCCTCTTTGACGAGGCTGGCTCCAAGACCGTCGGCGACCTTGTTGAGAAGGCCAAGTCCAAGGGCGTCAAGCTCGTCCTCCCCGTTGACTACATCACTGCCGACAAGTTCGACAAGGACGCCAACACTGGTTACGCTACCGACAAGGACGGCATCCCCGACGGCTGGCAGGGACTTGACTGCGGCGAGGAGTCCGTCAAGCTCTACAAGGAGGCCATCGCCGACGCCAAGACCATCCTCTGGAACGGCCCCGCTGGTGTCTTTGAGTTTGACAAGTTCGCCAGCGGTACCAAGGCCACCCTCGACGCTGCTGTCGACGCTGTCCAGAAGGACGGCAAGATTGTCATCATTGGTGGTGGTGACACCGCCACCGTCGCCAAGAAGTACGGTGTCGAGGAGAAGCTCAGCCACGTCTCGACTGGCGGTGGTGCCAGCTTGGAGCTCCTCGAGGGCAAGGAGCTGCCCGGAGTTACGGCTCTCTCGAGTAAGTAAATAATGTCCACCTGTTGGAATACGACGTATATGAACCTGTTGATGACGGGCTATGAAAATGAAAAAGGTCGGGTGGGAAGGGCTAGTCTATAGCACAGCCAAGCAGATAATTGAATACCAATACCAATAGAGATGCCATAAAACACTACTGTTGTGGAGTTGTTTGATGCAAGGGCAGTTTGTGTTGTGTGAATGTGGTTTGATGCATTAACCGCCCGTCTAAGAGTTCTCGTAGTTCTATTCCCGCGTCCCATGTCAATCCGTATCCGTATCTTCGTCGTCTTGCTCTTTGTTATCGATATGCATAATCCCCTTGTTCCTATACACAAATACTGGGCGCTCTTCAACAGGGAGCTGATTATGTACCGGTATCTCAACACCCATTGACCAGTCCTCACTCACGGTCGTATAACCACTTGCATTGGAATCCACCGAAGTAGCACGAGTTTCCCTCTCAATTGTTTCGATTGAAGGAGTAGGAGCTTCCCAGTCCATTGGCCCGCTCGGAGAAGCACGGCCATCTCCGTCCACACTCGATGAATCGTCCACGGTCTCGCTCAGGAAAACATGACTTTCGCTGCGCACGTCGTTACTCTACATCTTATGGGCAGATATTGCATTCGTAAGCCATTGCGCTTGTAGATCGGCCATGGATGCGACGCGCTTTGGGAATAGTCTACGCAGTTCCTTCTAGCGCCGATTGGCTTCGTGAACCTTTTTGTATTCCTCCCTGGAAGTAGAGTTAGCTTGCTAGCCGGATGATATCATGGGTCGGGAGCGTACTTTAGCTCATGTGAGAAATCGTCGCTCGTGTCGTCGTCGTCCCAGCTTTCTTCCCAAAGATGCTTAGTCTCGCCGCTCCCTTTAGCTGCTTCCGTCTGGTCCTCGGGCCAGTCTGCACGAGCACCGGGTTAGAAACTGCACGGTAGGCGAGTTTGAACAGGGTTGTTTGGGCGTACCTTCGACGGGAAAGTCCTCGAATTCGTCGTCTTCGCCCAGGGCCGCGGGCTTTTGCTCGAGCTTTTCATCGGCGGGCTTCTCTTGTTCTGTAGTCTTGGGATCTGTCGATGCCATTTTGGATGTGGGATCGTGCGGTTTATGAATGGGTCGGTTGTGGATGTTCGGTTCGTGGATGGAGCTGTTGCTGTGATGGCTGGGGGGGTGCTTGAGCTTGGGCGATGATGATGAGGAAGCTGGAGCCTTGCGGGCGAGGCGGTGGTGGAGCGGAAGAAAGATCGACCGGGATGGAGGCCGCAGGGTAGATGGGCTGGGTCGACTGGAAGGCGACTGGGTAATTCCTTTGTTCTTTAAAATGTCTACTATTATTGTTCTTTCTATTTCCATGCTCTGGTTTCTGACTTGTAAAGCAGGAGGGTTTTATTTTGCATCACGCTGCTTGTGTCAGCATTACCATATTGCTGTGGAGTTAACGTACAAGTCGTGATAGTTGCACTTACAGTCAGGTTGAATGAACTTTTTTGCAAGACTTTCAAGTACGGTTATAATGTGTTAAAATTACAGTCCAACTCACGGAGGACTCTCTCTTACAGTTCAACAGTAATAAGCAAGTTTCTCACTAAATAATAAGTTATTCGTAGAGACATAGCAAAAAGCACTCAGAGTAAAGTAGATGGCGAAGGATATAATAGAAAGTAGCTGTAAAAGGAAAAAAAGAAGGGCATCTTGCTGTGTTGTTAAGAAATTCAAAAAAAAGCCCCTTATACGCCCTGTCTTCCCTCTCTATAGGAGAGAGGGTGCAGCGCGCCCTGCTTTCGCTGGGTATTTGTTTACACACTGGTACAGTCTCGGTCGTCACCCTGCCGGTAGGGGAGCCAGGGACTGTAGAGTGGCTAGATAACTACTGATAGATGGCAAGTATACGATTACCCAGATGAAACCTTATTTTTCTCTATTTCGGTTTTTTTTTTCATATTCTACTGTGGCATAGGTTCGAACACACGACGTGGAACGAGAGTTTACGTCTACGAACTTACCTGTAGGACTCTGGACATGGGCACTTGCCGTTCCGTCATCGTCCTACAATGGATATAACCTGGGAACTTTTATTTAAGGGATTGGACTGGGTGTCTGTGTCTGTGTGGTTATGTAAGTGAGAGTTTGTGTCGAGTTTGGCCGAGTTGCGGCCTTGAGGGAGTCACGGGACTGAAGTGGCCGGGACTGATATTCCGTGGATGACAATGGTAATAAAACTTGTAGATTGCTATGAAACTATGCAAGACGCTTCGTATCCGTTTGTATCAGTCAAGGAGAGTATTCTTGGTTGGTTGTGTTGGTTGGGCTGGCCTTGGTGTTAGTCAAGACTCCCTTTCAACAGCCGGAGCTCAGACACTACCCAACCACGCTCCTACCCATCATCACATATAATGATTATCCTAAAGATCACTGGGGGGTTTTTTCAGACTAGCTACCAAGCTTACCATGAGTTTCAAATATCTCTTTGGTAAACTTCCAGACAGCCTCATGAACGCCTCGCTTTCTCAGATCATCCAGCAAACTCTCATTATCAGTGCTCTCTCCCACGGGATTGATGAGGAAGATTCCCCCACCTGACTTCTCAGGCGTTTCAAGTCCCTCAGGTGTAGGTACAAGACTTCCATGAACGGAATACCGATCGTTTGTCGCCAAGAACAAAGCGCGAGCACCAGCATCCTCAGGACTGGCGGGAACCCCACGCAATGAGTTGCCGTGCTTGAGGTATGCATCCAAAGCAGGCGTGGAAACTTCTCCGGGGAACCAATGAACGATACTCAACTTGGGATTCTCACGGGCAAGTATCTCGAGGGCTAGTGTGCCCATAGTGGAGGTTTGCAAGTTCACGGTCCACAGATCCCAGTTCTTTGGATCGCGGAGATTGAAGTCATCCTCCTTGATTGGTGCCTCCAAACCTCCTGCAAGTATAGAGACAACGCGTGGACTAGGGGCGTTGTTGAGAAGGGGGAGGAGTTGATGTACTGCCCGGAGGCGAGAATAGTACCGCGTTGTCATGGATGGATCAAGCCCTTCACTGGTTTCTTGACGACCGTCAAAAGGTATGAAGCCAGCGGAGAAGATGAATACGTCAAGCTTGGTTTCTGCCTTCTTGACAACCTCGACGGCCTTGTCGACCCCAGAAATGAGAGAAGCGTCAGCTGTGATAAGGTTGTAGCTTCCACTTGGGTTGGACTCCCGCAGTTCGGCGAGGAGCTTCTCATGGGAGGCAGCTGACTGTGGACGAGCCACGGTGTAGATTCGAGGAGCATTGGCTTGCTGAGCGAGTTGCCTCAGTGCATTTTGTCCAATGCCTGATGTTGCCCCTATGAATAAAGCGGCGAGGCCTTTCGGAAGATTGGCCAGGCCAGCGTTGAATTGTTTTACGATTTCAATAGGGGCCATGATTGTAGACGGTAGCTGGTTGATTGTATTCTCAATGAAGCCAGGCTAGGAGCTGAATGGGTGTCTACGCTTTTTACTTATACTGAGCTCCGATTAAATATTGATTTGCATCATCCCATGCTGAAGTTGTATAATTGATGTAGTATTGACAGCTCAAGAGGTGTCCGAACCCCTCCTCCCTGGGCGAATGGGATCGCGGCGCATAGGTTATCGGACAACTCTTGAATACCGAAAGTGCGAGGCCAAATTAGAGACTTGGTTTCTTGCAGATCATACCAAGGCTGACAGGCCGACTCGGCATTTACAAAGAGTGAGGGAGCTGAGTGATTAGAAATCTTGTAACTATACGAAATTTAATATTCTGGAAGGGCCAGGAACGAAGACGGTTGGTCAGCCCAAGACCTCCCCATGCTGGTTGAAAACACAGCCCTGGAAACTACTTGGGGCAGTCAACAGTTGTTGATTATATGACTGTGGAAAAGAAACAAAGACATTGATTTTTGCACTTTCCATTGCGTTGTCATCAAGTAGCTAAGAGCTTAGGAAGTAGGAGATTGTCATCAAATTCGAAGCTTTGGTTGAGAGGGCCAACTATATTGATGTGAGATTTGAGTGTAGCATGAAGAAACTTTTTATGGGATAATACAAAAAACTTTATGAATTCCTTTTCTCTTTTTGACGAGTTTCATCTTGTCGGCTCTTGGTTGGTAGGACTAGCAAGCTGAAGTGGCTGTTTGCCGGTGAGTCATGACCGAGTGCCTTTTCACAGACACATCTGATATGTATAAAACTGGCATGAAAACCTATAAGAAAGAGTAATACGATCAAACAAGTTCTTAAGTATAAGAATCAGTCACAATGGCAGCCCCCAAATTTGCGTTGGAGAACACATCGCTCAACTCAATCCGATCCCTCCCTCCAGATATCTACCTCGTTCACGCCACCAATTGCATTGCAGAATGGGGCGCTGGTATAGCAGCTGAGCTTGCTACTGTGTTTCCAGAAGCATACAAGGAGTATAAGAGATTCTGCCGAGCAGCCAAAACCGACGCATCTGCTAGGTGGCCACCACAAAGCCTGGCAGGGCGATGCCACATCATTCCACCACAGCCTGCAGATGTGGTAGCGGGAGCACCAAGAATACATATTGTCTGCCTATTTACTAGCTATGGCTATGGGAGACCAAATACGAGGACAGGAAAACCGGGAAAAGACAATGCAGGGAAGATCTTGGCGCAGACTCGGACAGCTTTGAAGGAATTCAGGACGCAGCTCGAGACAGAGACAGGGCAAGCATTGGAGGGAAAGAATACTGTTTACTCACCCATGTTCAACTCTGGGGCATTTCGAGTCCCATGGGAGAGTACATTGAGACTTACTGAAGAGGAGTTTGAAGGTTGGGATGGCCGTTGGCTGGTTATGGCACCGCCTTGATACAACAAATACACTCTGATATTGATATGAGTTCCATATTATGATTATAGCATACAATACTGCCGTGTCTTTCAACAACAAAACACACTCAGCGACCGTGGTGTAGTGGTTAGCATTAACGCCTTCCAAGCGTTAGAGAGGGGTTCGATTCCCCTCGGTCGCAAATATCATGGCCCTGACAAGGGTTGTTTTCTTTTGCTCATCTCCAAGATATCCGTCCATGTGCCTTATTTTTGCATCTCCCGATCTGTGTCCGGCTTTATACCACCGCAATAAGCATCGCCATTCTTACTCTTTGCTACTCTTTCTATAATAGCCACCACAGGCGCTAATATGACACGCCCGATGGTGTCATTGCCGCATCCTAGCATGCAATCATTAATACCTGTCCGTGGAGATGGCATAAAGCCCGCTAGGCCCACTAACATGACACCCGGCTTCTTGGATCTGTAATAAAGATGATGCCAATGGACAACAGTGTTAATGCTAATCGTCGGGTGAGTAATTTGTCGGCCGAGCAGGCTGACAAGAAACGGGCTATCGACCGCGAGAATCAGAGATATCATCGCGCCAAAAACAAGGCTTACATCCGGTCCCTTGAAGATAAGATTGATCGACTTACGGCTCGCTTGGACGAGGTTGAAGGCGTACTTGAACAATATCGGAAACGCGAAAGCCATGTTCAACAAGGCGTTGCCGGCGTCTCCCAGTCCCCAGCCAACTTGACGTTGACTCTACCGACATCGATCACTCAAAGCAATCAGGCACAGCAAATCACGGAACCGGTATTGTCTGGAGACAGCGTTACAAGCTATCTCGACTCATTGCCTCTTGATCTCGGTACCGGAATGACTATCCAGCCCTTCAATGCAGAACAGGACCTAAACCTTCTAGACTGGGACCTCAACGGCGTCCTTGACAACTTTCTGCCGACAACGGAAGTCTTCCATTTGGATGCAGCTACAGAGACAGCACTATGGGATACCACTGGCAGCCAGACACAGATACCGGAGTGGCAGAGAATGCCTCTGCATCTCCCACCTACTACAAAGCTCGATCAAGTCATCATCACCACAACCACCGCGTGGCGTGCGCGTCTGCAGAACGGCCTAGAGGACGACGAGCTAAAGAAGTCTGTGTTTCCCAGCATCTCGTCTCTCCTCAACCGCCCACGAAATCTTGAGCAGATTCTCCCGGGAACCTTTTTCGAAACAGTCGCGGCCCAGGTTTGGCGCTCACCCATCAGGAGTCTCCCTGAGCGTATCTCCTTCATGTACATTCTGTCTCATTACATACGGTGGCTGGTCTGCCGCACCAAGGAAACGTATTACCAAATGCCTGCGTTTCTGCGACCGACCGAGCTCCAACGGACGGTGCCACATGCTGCGTGGATCGACATGAGCGTGCGGCCTGCGGCGAGAGATGCTCATATTAGGGAGATGGATCTTGGCAGATTTGAGGAACTCAGATTGTTGGTTGGAAGAACTATCAATGTTAGCTGGCCGTATCCCGACTCGGCGGCTGTCGTCGAGTCGCCGGATAAGCAGACGCTGATGCTGCACCCTGTGTTTGAGGCTCATATAAGGAAGGTTGAGAATTGGAAGTATGGCAAAGAACTGTTTGAAGCCTTTCCGCATTTGAGGTTAAATGGTAGTGAGAAGTGAGGGTTGGTATATTGGTCTATCAGATCTATATACTATTGTCACCAGGCTTAGGGCTTGCACTGCAGCCTCTCATCTCTCCTGAGAGATTCAAAATAAAGAACACAATTCTGACGAAACAAGTTCCTTAGTAAAGATATACTTGTGATTTCTCGCCTGGTGGTAAACTTTTATTATATTTATAAGAGCCTTTACCTTGCATGGTAGGTTTATGAACCCTGTCTCCGTCTATCTCATAGAGGCGCGAGCCATGGCATAGCAAGGCTTTTGGCTATACCTAACGTGATTGGTTAGGCTTTTGGACATGGTCAGTTTAGATGAAGGCCACGCAACCGAAGGATAGTCAACGCTACCTGGGAGTACCACTTGCAAAATCTCGATCTCGCGTCGTGCTCCGCCGGAGTCATTGAAACACCTTCCTAGAATCCTCAGTCTCGGCACGACCGTCTTTCTTAGAATCAGACCCTTTTTTCTTTCTTGTTTCTCACAATCTCCAGGTAGGGGCCATCGGGTGAACTATGATGGATAGATCTCACTTGAGGTGCATCCTCCATGGCGCATCTGGAGCCCACAAGATGGACATAGTCCTACATCATGCGAGCCTAGTATAGACTGGCCAGTTCGGAGAAGAAGATGTCGAGCTATTTCTGTCATCTGCGAGATGGGCGTTTACGAAGCTCTGTGGGGTCCGTGTGCGCTTTATTCCATCATGTACTCTGGTTTAGGTCTATTACATGCCAAACACAGCCTTCTATCTCAACAAGCCTGATGGAAACTTTTACTTTCAGGCATGACCTATGTTCTATTCGCCAAATCCTCACCTAGAGGTCAGATACAAGAGGCACAGGCATAGTCAAAGCCTCAATGCTACATCAGTGGGCGCTTATCTTTGCAAAATTTCGCACCATTCCCGGAATCTTCTGCTTGACGCTTCTATCTTTAATCATTCCTTACAGCGAATACACTATAAGCGCCAACCTAAGCGCTGGGGTCCAGGCCTGCATAGATATGGCCGGTGTGTGTGTGACTTACCAATCATGAGTAAGGTTGTTGGCTGTTGGTTGTTGGCTGTCGGTTGTTGTCTATGCAGGTTCCTTTGCTGCCTGCTCCCTTGGTTGCGGTCACTAATAATATCTTCGAGACGTCAACGTTAGAGCAACGAAAACGATTATAAATAACTGTCAAGAAGCTCCATCGTATAGACAAATCTAGAAAGTAACCCACTCGACATTATTGCCATTCCATACTACTACAACCCTCCCTATCAAGATCACGCTATATCCTGCCATTACAGCGACCAAGCATGTCCATCGTACAATCAGGATTGCTCCGGAAGCATTATGATGATGCAGTTCATGGTATTGAATACCAGTCTGCGGCTTTTTGGACCGTTGTCCTCAACCGTGCCTTCTACGAACTAGATGTTTATTCGGTAACGCCCGAGTCCTCACCAGATGGGACACTTCGAAGGGTAGACCTGGTGGTGAAGAAATATGATCCGGCCAACAACTCATTGTCCGCTTTACTCTGGATCGAATGCAAGCGCCCTGGCGGCAGCGTGCAGGAGGTTGAAGATCAAGCGCTTGACGCAGCCAAACGCTGCATTCAGAGAGACGGCTTGCTGTGGATATGGGCCATGACAACGATCGGTGTCTCGTTTCGTATGTGGTACATCGGCGCAGGCGGCCTTAAACTAGTGCCCATGCATGGACTTGCTGTCGAGGCCGATAAGAGCCAGTATGTCGATGCCGACTCGCCAGGTGCGAGTGTTTTCCTCCAAGCCATTCAATGCATCAAACTTGGGGTTCCCCTTCGCCAGGCTCCAGTGGTTCCAAGCCAGTCCTTGGATCTGCTGAACACGGCCCAAGGCGAGCAAGACATGCAAGCGGACTACACGCAAGCAGGGGCAATTCCATTCCAAGTTCAGAGCCAGTATGGCCATGAAGTAGCGGAGGCTGGCCCTTCATCTGGGTATGACGACGATGAGGGCGTAGGGAGTGGGGATCAGTGTATCGAGGTCAAGGTGCAAAAGGCACCACACACCTTTTCCCACGATGAGTACATATTCCGTGATAACAGAGGGAAAAGGAGAAGTACCAAAAAGGAAGATTGGGAATCGGGCATGTACCGGGGAGAGATGGTTTGGTTCTTCAACGCGAAGAACGTCTCTTACTTCAGCCGTAAAAGGATTGGTTAGTATCTGGCTTCTTCTCCAAAAGCTGGATCAGTTACGTGCAAACAAGATGAGCATTCCATAAATAGTCTATTAAACGAAACATCTATTATATAGAGATTCTAGCAGTGTCAATTCAGTCGAACGCCATTGTAATAAAGAACACTGTGCCGAAGCGAAAACCACCATTCAAGGGTTCCGGTCTGCTCGATGTGAAGCCAGCGCTCCGAGCTGTCGCCTACTGGTGCACTTGCAGTAATAGTTGATACATAGCCCCGGCCTTCTCCGGTTCTCTTGCCGCAGATAAAGACATTGTCTGTCTCGCTCAGCATGATGAGCTCAGAGGCCCAGTCGAGGCGGAACTGGCCCACACACTCGCGATGTCCGTCAGCGTAGTGCAACAGCATGCCGATTATCGGCTGGTGGGTTCTAGTCTTGTCGACACAAGGTTGGATCTCGGT
Source organism: Fusarium sp. NRRL 66182 (assembly GCA_013266265.1). Lineage (NCBI taxonomy): Eukaryota > Fungi > Ascomycota > Sordariomycetes > Hypocreales > Nectriaceae > Fusarium > Fusarium sp. NRRL 66182. The sequence goes on from JABFAK010000486.1 coordinate 30,297, forward strand.
CAAATGCGCCATGGAGCACGATGTGTGCAGCCATACCTCGCTACTTATGGAAGAGGGGTAGTTGGAAATGGCTACCGGCAGCTTTGGAAGATTATCAAAAGGAGCAATAGCTTTGCCTTGCTCAAACCCCATTAACGCTACGCTATGCTGGTTCAGCCAAGAATTGGTATCGTTGAAATAGACGCGGCTTGGGTTAGGAGACAGAGCAGCAAGACGCCGAATACCAATGTTCTTGTGTCCGTAAAGCCCAAAAACAGCGGTCCGTCCACGGTTGGTGGTGAACTAAAACAAGTAAGATAATGCTAGGAAGCAAGGTTCTATGGCCTACCGTCATTCCGAGAGTTTCGGTCTTGATAACCAGGCACCCTGCTCGTCTGCAGATATCTGTAAGATACTCCCCCTGGTTGATGGGCATGTACATCCATTGACAGATTGGCGAGTTGACACCTTCGAACAGGCTAGCATCTGTCTTTTGATCTTGCTTATGGGTAAGGATGGCAAGGACTCTCGCGCCATCCACCGCCACAGAATATCCCATTGTGCCAGGTGCATTACAATCAAAGAAGCGCATCCTGAGGTCGTTTGGATACTCATTTAGTGTTCTTGTTGTTAATATGTCCACTATGGCAGGTGGCGTGGCGACTGGAACTTGCCAACCAACGTGAGATGAGAGCGTGGAAGGTTTTGTCTGCAGGCGTTTGATATCGCGTACCTTGAGACCCTACTAGGAATTTAGCTAATTGGCAAACGGCAATTGCGTGCAGCTTGCTCACATCTCTCTTGATGCAGACGGTAGCAGACATCGCCTGGCAGGGAATATGTTTCCACCAAGCACCTGGTACGTTTGGTGGGTTTCGACACCATTCCTCACAGTGCTTGGCTGAAACAAAGACAAACCTTCTAATGCCAAGATGATCTTGTGCCACAAATAAATCTTTGTCAGCTTGTTTCTTTTCTTGGTTGGCCAACATCGTCGCAGCAGGCAGCACACAGGTTTGCATGCCAGTGCTTGCCTCGGCCGTGTTGTGTAGATCTTTGACATAGTAAAGGCCATCCACCTTGACGAAAGATGCAAAGACAGATCGAGTAAGATCAAGCTCAGATTCCCCGGTATTGTCACAATCATAAACCTGTTCCTGGGCAGTGAGAGTGGCACAATCTTCCAAGAGATAACCAGCAACCATATGCCACAGCTCCGCTGGAAGCTCTCGTGGCCATTTCGATGTCCTTTGCAAGTTTCTAGAAAGCTCTTGGCGAATGTAGCGAGTCCGTCGCATCTTCTCGCGTGCAGATGGCTCAAAGGAATAGAGTGTCGCGTCAAGGAAGGCGAGCGTCACGGAATAGAAACGGAATTCATAACAGCTGTCGTGGTAGCATACTGTACAAGTAGTTCGAACATGGCATTTCTTGGAGAGACACATGTGCAATACAATATCGAGATCTTCGTCGTAAAAAGACGAGTGACGACGAAAAGGAAACTCGCAGGAAACGCGTCCATCGCCAACCGCTGGCTACCATCAGCTTTATAACGTCACGCGTGAACGATTGTGCAGCGCACCTGCATATACTGCATCGCCATCCTCAAGCTCGAATTGGCATAGCCTACAGCGAGGCTGCGTGATGCAATGGTAAGGCGTCGGGTGTTCCTCAATTAAGGCCATAGCCGTTATGATTATCTGATCTGATGATAGTAAAAGGGGACGTTTACTTGTGTCCGACAAAAGTGGGGACACTGTTGTCTGAAGTTGGCTTCCGATACCGCCCCGTAAAAACAATTATCCGCAAATGTCACCAGCTTGAATGATAATCATGATTGAATGAAAAAGCCTTTTTATTATGTACAAGATGACGATAGATGTCTTGCTGTAGAATTATGTCTTGTTAAACTGAGTATATAGGCCTATTCCGGAGGCGTAACCATACTCATCTGGCAGCTCTGTATGTAATACAGGGCCAGGCACGCTATGTGCGAATATCATGAGATGAAAACTGTTATCAAGTCTTCATGCTAGCCCGAGTTTTACAAGACTATACACCTCTTACAGATAGATACATTGCAAATATGCTTCTCCAACAGAGGCAGCATATAGTCGACGCCCAGGTGCCCTATATACTGCGTCCCAAGGGCGGAGGAGCGTACACACTTGACGACGTTGTATACAGGGCCAATCGCAGCTGGGGCATGACTGTATCCCTCCCTGGTCTGGTTCCCAAGAATCCAAGTGACCATAGCCAATCATAGTGTGCACATGACAGAGTCCCTCCGAGGAAGACGTCCATTGCCCAGGCTTTTCGAGTCGCCTTTGCTGCTGCGGAGTCTTGAACCAGGGCATCTATAACTTCTGAATATAGTTTGATGGGATGAGCATCCATGCCAATGGCTTTGTAAACAGCCTATTCTAGTAGTTGTCTACCTGAACAACATCATGTATTAGATGGGTTGTACCTTGCAAGAGCAAACTCGCTATACCCAGCAGTTAGATTGTTAAGACGTAGCTCCACGACACGATTGGCCTGGCTTGAGAGAGTCTAAAAATCTCTATTCGCATTATCCAAGTGTACTCCACGCCTGTGGATCCCAGCAATCTCTATCTATTGACCGCCGGTAATACCAACACCAAGTCTTTTTTTGTCTCACACTCCTCAAAGTCGCTCCATCATACGCAATCCTCACTCCATCTCGTCTTTCCATAGCCTCGTTCAATATCTCCATTTCCTGACGCCATGTTAGCAGAGCAAGTTGGAAACCTAAGCCTAGCAATGAACGAACACGGAGATATAAACAATTCCCATGCTGGAAGGACGGCAATTGAGCTTGCTCCCGATCCCACACACAGCTATCAATCCCTCGACATAGCCGCGGCCGAAGATGAAGATCAAATCCGAGAAAAATACCGCCCTTTTCTTTTTGACGGCCGCCTTTTAACCGATGATTGGATCTCCGGGTTGGAGCTTAGCACAACGATCAAAATGGTTCAGTCAGAGATCCTAGATAAGAAGCTTGATCGTCTTCGAATATTGATCCTTTATGGTAGCCTTAGAAGCCGGTAAGTACAACCGCATATGAACACTCCATCCTCGCTCGGAAATGATGAGTCTTGCTCACCGTCCAGATCATATTCTCGTCTACTTGCCCTCGAGGCCAGTCGTATTCTATTCCGTCTCGGATGCGATGTCCGAGTCTTTGACCCTGCAGGTTTGCCTCAGAAGGATGACGTCCAGCATTGTCATCCCAAAGTACAAGAGCTGCGAGAACTTAGCAAGTGGAGTGACGGCCATGTCTGGATCAGCCCTGAGCAGCACGGCAACCTGGTAAGCCACTCTAACTGAAAAGTCTGGAGTGACTAAAGCTAACAGCCAACACAGACAGGCATCTTCAAGCAGCAGATTGATTGGATCCCCTTATCCTCCGGCTCAGTCCGTCCCACGCAAGGAAGAACATTAGCTATTGCCCAAGTCAGCGGAGGATCGCAGTCGTTCAACGCTGTCAACTCACTCCGTGTACTTGGACGGTGGATGCGCATGTTTACCATTCCCAACCAAAGCTCGGTTCCAAAAGCATACACACAGTTTACATCTGAGCTTGAGGGCAGCCGTATGATTGCTAGCGCCAACCGCGACCGCCTCGTTGACTGCATGGAAGAGCTTGTCAAGTATACTATCGTCATGAGACCTCATTTTGACTTGTTTGCAGATCGTTTCAGTGAGCGCGAGGAACGCAGGGTCAAGGAGGGAAAGGAGGGGACGTCACCATAGAACGCGCAGTAGGTGTTCACACGTATGACAACGAATTGAAGCTCTCAGAGTTCATATATGAGTAGTTTCGGAAATGAGATGAATCAGCATGTAAAGACTGGTATCCCAGAGTTAGCTCTAAACAGATCGTGATAGTTATCTCATCGCCCTGGCTATCTTCGGATCATGTAAAAGGAATAAAAGGATGTAGGAATACATGGTTGAAAGAAACCGTATGATTTATCAATATAGTAGGACAAAAAAACTTCACGGGCAGAAGCATCAGATAAATACTCTCCCCCGCTCAGGTCATTAAATCTAGGTGTGCTGTTTACCGTTGCCTTGTAAAAGCGTGGACTCTAGGTCTCAAGGTGAACTTGTGCAAAAACGTAATCTCTTCCATCTTTTTAACCGTTATTGAGGCTCTCTCCAGTTTGGAGATTCCAGTAATAGATCGGCGCTACTTGTTTACTACAAATACGATGGTTGTCTGGAACTTTAATGCTACTGATATAGTTGAGGAAAGTTATATGTTAGGGCTGGATGGTATAATGCACAGGACTTTGTATTACGCTGGCTTGTCTCTTGTGTCGATGTCTGGCGTTATGCTTGACCTTGATTCTCATGACAGCCACACAAACCGATGTTTCACAAATGCTTTCAAATAGTAATGTTGCATGTATCGAAAGAGCCACGCTCGTGAGATGCTGCTCTGGTTTTGGACTGCAACATGCATCTAGTTCTTCCGCACATGTTGGAATTCAATCTATTCCGTACTCACCAGTGTGACAAACGCCAAACAGCTTTCATCGCACATATAGCAGTGTGAAGTAATAGAAAACGTCCAAAATAGCTGATACCTTGGGTTGCTGATCAACAGGTCTCTGAGACGTGCAAAAGGGCACGTCGTCGGAAGCTCAAGTTTCCGCGCAACGGGTCAAACCCCAAACCGTTTCCGAGCCGTGACGCGTTTTAGATGTAGATTGAATTCTGTGACAACAGATCTATCGACTGCCGTAGCAAGATTGGCTCCCAAAACACGGGACTGGGTCTAGTGCAGATCGCTGACAAGATTCTGAGACACTACCACGCCAATCGGGGTTTTACCTGGTGATATTTCCCGACGCTGCGCCATGCGTGGGCTATGTGATGGTCGTGTTCCAGAGCGAAAATCAACTTAAGCATAATGTCTTGAAACACGAGAGCTGCTGAGTCCAAGTGCCGCTGAAACCCCTTTGCGGTTTGACGCATGACTCGTCTCGTATCACAGTCTGTTTCTCAACTCAGCATGACTTTTTATAGAATATCATAGCAAAGGTTCTATAAGGGTGAGAGTAACTATTAATCAACCATGTTCTCGGCATCTTGGCTTTGCTTCACCTAGGCTGGTACCTGGGCACTTCAAACTACGTGATGCTTTGTATCCTTTTGAATTAGTTTTCTCTTTTCCTTCTGTTTCTCATTCGATTCTCGGTTCTATTCTTGGTTCTAAAATCCACAGGGACTGGATCCCTTGCTTTTCAGCTGCATCAAGCAAACTGCTCAATGTCTCTTTCGGCACGACACGGTTCTCCATCTACCGCAGCCATGGAGTCCGAAAAGCCTCAGTGTGGAGGAAACGCAGGCGGTGCTGAAGATTATAATGTTGGCTTACATGTTGCGGGTCTTTGTATGCCACTTCAGATCCACAGAGATTGCAATGTGTCACTCGCTAACATCTCTTTACAGTTGCCGTTTTGTTTGTCTCTTGTCTCGGTAGGGCTGCCTGACGCAAAATATGGAATACTGGCTGACTTGTGACAGGCGCTGGGTTTCCTGTTGCGGCAAAGAGGTTGCCATGGCTGAAGATGCCGCCAAAAGTCTTTTTTGCATGCAAGCATTTTGGTACAGGAGTTTTGGTTGCAACCGCATTTGTTCATGTGAGTTCTTGACAGACAGACGGGCTTGAGACGAATTGCTGACCATATGCTCCTCTATATTAGCTGCTCCCTACAGCATTTGGGAGCCTCACTGATCCATGCCTACCGGCGCTCTTCACGGACATCTATCCTGCCATGCCTGGAGTTATCATGATGGTTTCAATGTTTCTTCTCTTCATTGTCGAGCTATACCTGAACGCCAAGACTGGTGGCCATTCTCATGGTGGCCCAACGGGTGCGCCGACTGTTGTACAGCCCCCTCCTCGTCCTGCGAGGCCGTTTCCCGATACTACCTTTCCTTTACACTCGCGGAGCGACTCGAATGGGTCAGACTACGACGATACCTCATATGAGAAGGCCATGGCTCAGGAGATGTACGAGAAGAATAATCAGCAACAGGCATATTCGTACGAGCGTGACAACTCAACCATGCCGGCATGGTTTGTTGTGTTCTACGAGCAGTATGTCCGCCAACGTTCTGAAATGCTCGAGTTGATCCAACAGACTCGGAACTCACCAGCCCTGGCAATCGATGCAAAGGCTTCGCCCCAAGTCAGCGCGTCCTGGTTCGACCAAGAAAGCCAGGAACTTGTCGATCCAGCTGTATACAAGAAGATGTCAACTGACATTACCCTCCTGGAAGGTGGTATCCTATTTCACTCCGTCTTTGTCGGCATGACGATTGCCATGACAACCGACGGACTTGTGGTTCTGCTGGTCGCAATCATGTTCCACCAGATGTTCGAGGGCCTTGGCCTTGGATCACGCATCGCAGCTGTGCCGTATCCTCGAGGCAGTCTCCGACCTTGGCTATTGGTTCTGGCGTTTGGAACTACAGCTCCCATCGGACAAGCTATCGGCATAGCGAGCAGGAACTCGTATGACCCCGAGGGTGAGCTTGGACTGATTCTGGTCGGGGTGTTTAATTCCATGTACGTGCCCATCACAAGATTTGCCCCTCTCCACTGACTCGACATAGATCCTCTGGACTGTTGATCTACGCTGCCCTGGTCAACTTGATGGTGGAGGACTTTCTCTCCGAGGAAGCCCAGTTGGTTATGAAGAAGAAAGACAAGATTGCCGCGTTTGCGTGGGTCTTTCTTGGAGGTAAGCACGCTTCACCAATGTCTGGTGCAGATGCTGACTTTTGCAGCTTTTGGAATGTCGGTCGTCGGCGCATTTGCTTAGGACTTTTACGTTTCCGTGGCGATAGAGGTAGGATGATGCGGATGGATTGTAGCTACTAGGCGCAAGAGGTCAGGGAAAATGATTTGCTGTACACTAACTATATAACGTCTTTCAAAATGTAAAACGTCTAAAATAGTACGAATAATTGAATACCGAAAATATACAGGCCCTTTTGTGAACCACGTTGTATTCCACACCACCCAAAGATGTTGGTCAATATAGTGATGGAGTAGCACAATGGACGATCCTGGCTGGTGACAAGTCTCGCCTGAACTATGACGAATAACACGGTTGTGATTAGGGCTCGTATGCTAGGATGTAAATCTCAGTATCAATGTAAAAGTCTTGCTTGAACGGAAATTGAGAATTATACAGGTCATGGAAAATGGTACAAGCGGTGGTCATATATAAGACACAAGGTTTGACATGGATGTATCGAAGAGATGGTTTTACTATTTGTAAATGTTGTTTATTATTCAGTCATAACGTCGTCTATAAGCAATTGTATCTAGAACCACTCGCGCGTCCACCTGCTTTCGAATCTCTATAGCTCGTAGGTAGTCAAGACAGCAGCATGGTCTGAGAACCACTCGTTCTCCTTGTGATGAGGCTGGGGTTTGGGCTCGCCAACAAGAACAGTGTGGGAGTCAGCCACCTTCAGGCCCTTGCCCTTGTGCAGAATAAAGTCGATTCTGTCGAGGGGTTCAGGCTTGCGGTAGCCGCCATTCCAGATGTAGATGGGAGACCAGGTGATGCCCTGCTCCTTCACAGGATCAGGGTGGGCAACGCGGAACGAGTCGATGAAGCCAGCCTCCTCGGGAAGAACAGAGGTGGGCCACCTGATGCCCGAGTAGCCGCAGTTCTTCTCCTTGAGACCATCAACGTAGTCGAGATGAGATGGGGCGTTGAAATCGCCGACGAACAGGATGGGAATCTCGTCAGCCTGGTCGATCTGCTTCTTCATGCCAGCCAGGGTAGTCTTCATCTGGGGTGTGCGACCAGACTTGGCCTCATCCTGGATAATTTGCCCGGAAGGCTTGTGATCAAAGCAGGTGTCGTAAGGCCCGTAGGGAGTGTAGCCCAAGTGGGCGACGAAAAAGTTGATCTGCTGCTTCTCACCATCGAGGGCGATCCTGACACCGCCAGAACGCGCAGGTCCGCTGATGACGCCGTACTTGTCCACGATGGGATACTTGCTGAGGACACCAACATCACCACCGCTGGACCAGTGGTACCAGCCCAGAGCATCGGCGAGACGAGGCACGTGGCGCCCTTGCTGGTCTTCCTGGATACCAACGACGTCGACGCCAGACATAGCAAGGAATCTAACCTGCTTGTCGTGGTAGTCTGTCACTCCGGTGCCACCGTTCCACATGTTGAGAGAAAGAACTTTAAGCTGGGACAGAAGAGGAGAACCAGACTCGACGACGTTGATGACAAAGGAGGCAGCGGCGGCAGAGTAGGTGCCTGTAGCACGCACGTGGATGGTGTGTCTTCCGGCCTGGCCAGGTGTCCCAGAGATGATGCCGTCCTCGCTGACCTGGAGCCAGTGGTAGGAGCCCTGGCTCGAGAAAGTCACTTGGCTGGTGCCGCCACGAACGAGTCCTCGGATGCTGTGTGTGTATCGGTCGCCGACACGAGCCTTGGGCAGTTCCAGGTCGGAGGCAATAAACTTCAAGTCTCCGCCGTACTCACGAGCCTTGATGACCTGGAGCGGCTCAGCAAGCCATGTGTAGCCACCGTTGGCGAGGAGGAAGGCCGTGTAATTTCCAGGCTCCAGATTACTGCTGTCCAGCTGGACAGAGCCCCTTGAGCTGGGGGCATACTTCCACTTGACCGAGTTTGACGAACCTTTCTTTTGGTGGTATGGCCCGCCGCCAGCGCTGTAGTAGAGGCCGATCCAGTTGGCGTCGTTGGGTTTGTCTGTAGAGTACTCAAACGTGAAGGAGGGCTGGTCCCTGCTGAGGGATAAAGAGCCCGAGGCTTGAGATGATGTCCTCTGGGCCAGGGCGGAGGAGGAGGAGGAGGAGGAGAGGCCCAGGAGGGCGGATGCGACGGAGAAGAACCTCATGGTTGGTTGCACGAGATCCTTGGGTGAGAGGAAGAGGTGCGAGCCGTGTGTTGAGCGCAGCTGCTGGCGCTGACAAGGACACTTTATAGATGTCGAGACCGGCAGCTGGACGAGTTTGATGAGAAAAGACTCTCTCACGATCGGAAAAGCAGGGCTTCTCCAACGGTTTATAGGCCAAGGCGGGGGTGTAGTCGTCACTCGCCCAGTCACCCCTGTCCCATGCGAACGGGCGCACCCTCTGCTAGTGGGATGTGGGCGGAACTTGTGGATGAGGCCATAGACTGACTAGTTGGCTCGTCAGTATAGTTGACCTCTTGCTGGGAACCATTCTTCATCTTAATCTGTTGGTTACGCTTTTCTAGATGAACTCAAACATGCTGATCTAGACGGTGACTATTCTGTATTCCCCCCCTTTGCTTGACCTGTCTATTCTCGTCAACGTGAATAGCAGCCTCGTAGAATTTTCGGGTCGGGTATCAGTTGACCAGGGTCTACTAGCCTGGCATGGACCAATGCTTGGTTTCCCTCAAGCCACGCCTCGAGTGACGTGTGAGCAAGCACGGATACTCACTCGGTCTTTGTGCGATCTACGACGCCAACATCCAGATGCGGTCTTTGCGCGCAAAAGCAATGTCGAGAGCGGGCGGGCACGTTGCTAAGCGGCCAGCCACAAGAGGTACAGCATCTGCTCGTGAATCAGTGATCTGCACTCCCCTGAGACGTTGAAACCACCTATCGTTGGCCATCGTGACACGGATGTGGCGTCTATAGAGTGTCTCATTGGGCTCTGCAGAGACGTCCGAGACGTGGGTCTTCTGCAACTGATTCCAGTCGTGCATTAGACCGTTGTCAGTGAAACCACCAAACAAAGGGTTCAATACCGTTCACGGGATCCGAATAGCCTCATCGGATCGTGCCTCGTGGCGGGACAGGATCTGCCGGCAGCCCTCCACGCTGTAACCCTCTGCCGTTCCCTCTGTCGTGATCACCGAGGAATGGTCTGGTGACGACCTGATCGAATCTGGAGGGTTTGAAGAGGCCAAAAGTCCCCGCTGGGTTGTCGGACAATGCACCTGGTACCGTAAGACAGCATTCAGGGCCGAGCTATCTGCAAATTACCTTTCAGAGTTGGAAACGAAAAGGTTACGCGTTCGTATCTATACCATAATTAACGATCATAGCTGGTTAGGTACCTGTCGATAGTTTGTGCTTGGCTCTCTATCCGCAGTCTACGATGGTTGTGCCGCAGACGTGCATTTACGCCCGTTGATCAAATTGTTTGGTGTCACCGAGCGATTGCACAGACGGTAGAGTTGTATCGATATGCAAATGAAAAGATTGCCGAATAATTTTCTGCCGAGTTTAATAGATTCAGCCTGCAAATAGTTATAGATTTCCTTGTACATAAAGTCTGTCTTGTAAAAGGACATGAGAGATAATTTTCACTGCGAGTAATCCCCAATCAACCAGCCATCTACCACAAAACTGACATGACGGGATGGGGCCCTGGCTTTAGGTTCTTGGGTTTAAGAATGGCAGTCCTGATTTCATAAGACGAGACGGTTTTGAAGCTTGGAGAGCGTAAGCACAAAAAGAGTTAAAAAATAGGGTGAGTTGGGATTGGTACTCACGTCTCATCGAAGATGGTATGGGAGCCAACGACAGACTCATCGTTCTAGGGAATAGACATGATGCGAATACTTTGGACGGATATATTCTGGTACGGGTTTGACGTCGATAGAGTTTTGGACAGTTTCGTTTAGAGATGACTTTGAATGTTAGATAACTATACAGAAATATCTTGTTGCTCGCCAACATATCTGAAATGGATCTCCATGGATGGAGCAGGGCAGTTCATGTTGTTAATATCTATAAACTTCACAACTGTGTAGACTATATTCTCTTACCGACATCTGGAAGCGAGCATAATGCTCCGCTACGAAACCATCCTCTCCACTGCAACGGAGCATTGTTATCCGGCTTACAAAACGCTCTCTATGAATCACCACACGTCTAAGACGAGTATTCGGAATTGAGTACTCAAAAGTGCGTATAATGATTATAAACAGATCCACCGAATCAATGTTACTTGCCCCCAGGCTAATCCATAAATCGATTCTATCCATGGCACAGAATGCATTCGTGTTCCCACACTTGGATGTGTTTAGGATCTCTCGAGAGGCTCACGCGCCGTGGCTATATGAGCTTGGAACTAGCAAGCGATCCATAGCCGTTTAGAATTGACAAGACGGGTCAGATACTCCAAAACATACAACATCAAGTGCTAGGGAACTGTCACCGTCCAACACGGCAAACGAAGCCTCTTTGCTAAAGACCCGCAGCAGCGACAGGATGCCATTGAGTGCATGAAACAAGTTGTCAAAATGTCAGCCGAGCTAGGCGGAGAAGTCAGTATCGCTGTGCCTGGAAATGTCGGTACTGTCGTCCCTGCATCAACATCAGAAGAGGAATGGCGATGGGCTGTTGAAGGTCTCGGTGAGGTTGCTGACTGTACGCAGCAAAAGAGCATCAAAGCAGGGCTGGAGCCACTCAATAGGTTTACTATGTATCTCTTGAACAGGGAAATCCAAGCTATTCTCTTCGCGGTCGAGCCGGACACAGCGTAAGCATCGCTTCTGATCCGTTCCACCTTGTTCTTGAAGAAAAGGACCCTATGTCGACCACCCGAGCATGTCACCCACGCATCATATAATTTCACTTGAGTGATAACAACCATCTAGCAGATATAGATGGTTACTTTGACTGGCCAAAGATTATGGAAGCCCTTGTTGAAGCAGGCCACGATGGTGGTTGGTACATATCCGCAAAGTTTACACATAGTACTGTGTCCTAACAAACCTCTAGAAAAGCTACGCTGTTAAAAACACACATCACTGACTGACTTTAAGTCTAAACTCAACTCTTCTGCCCGAGAAGTAAACCTTTTAGCAATAACAAAAAACAAATACGTATGCAGGCGAACCCACACAGTGAGGCGATTATGAACTTTATAGTGCCACTTGAATCTACTTGGACACTATAAAAAGGCTTCCGTCTTGCGTGTCTATTCCTCTACAATTTCTCTTCCCATCTTACAACCTTTCTTTTTGAAAACCATCCTCTGAGACCATCCTTACCTTGTTCCCCCCTCGTGCAATTTCAAAGATTGATCTACGTATCCGCTCAGCAAGTTGTCACGACATATTCTCTACGAATTGCAAACATGGCCCATGTTGACACGTATCACTATACGCCGTCCCCCGTTCTGGCGTCCAAGGGGGTTCCGTCTGAGGAATATAGCACGTATCTCATCTCACAACTGTCCATCGCGGGATGCAAACCCAGGCAAGGGACCAGAGAGCTTCCGATACTACCAACAGACTTCCACCCAGCGCCCACCTCATCTCTGGGTCAGCTGGACATTTTACCACCGGAAATGATATTGCACATCTTTGGAATGCTAGACGTCCAGTCTCTCTCTCGACTCTCTCGCGCCTCACACGGGAGTCGAAGACTCGTCGTGCACTTTTCCCCGTATCGACTTCTGGTACAACATGCGCCCATACTGTTAGCGCGCCTAGTTTCTAGCCGAGCTTCCTGCTACCATAGCGTCTGCAAAGTGCTTGATACCCTTCGAACAGATCGTTGTGTATCTTGCCTCAAGTTTGGTTGGCTCATGTGCCTACCCAACCTGGAGAGGGCTTGCTGTCATTGCCTGCGTTATAATATTGGTCTACGTACAATAGATGCAAAAAGGGCTATGAGGTGCTTTGATCTGACCGAGAACCAGCTTCAAAAGGTCGCCAGCATGAGCTGTTTATCCGCATCAAACTTGCGAGACAGGTCAGGAGGTGAAGTGGCACAGCAACACGTATTCAGCGTGAGAGATGTCAAGCGATTAGCCCTTGAGATATACGGCTCCCAAGACAAACTGGCATCGTCTAAGCCGAGACCCTCGCGGAGACGCCTGTCACCCCATCCCTACTTTGATACCTATTCTAGCGCACCGCTCCACCCATTGTCAGAAACGGAATTCTTGTCTATATCATACTGTCGCTTGTCACTGAACCCATATTGGACCCAGAGGACGGATATCCCCATACCCTACTTGTCACCATCTGGGCCCGATTGGGGACTGTATTGCAAGGGTTGTAGAGAGGCTGCAGAAGGTTACTACAAATTCGGAGTGTGTCCTGCCTGGCCGGATTCTTACCCAGAAGGCGTTGATAGAGCCAAATGGACAAGACTTTGGATTATAGCCCTGCGACATGGGCGATATTCTCGGGATGAGTTTTTGGAGCACGTTAGAAACTGTCCTGGAGCGAATCGTTTGTTCCAAAACGTTGCACAGCAGCAGAGATAATGGTGGTTGGTGCCAGCTTTCCCAGACGTCGCTATACAGTCAGGCATGGCGGCAAGAGAGCTCTTGAGTAGTGGTTAGAAATGCTAGAAATGAAACTGTGTCATTTTTTACTATGGGAAAGATAACTAATTCTTAGGTATACCTATTACTTGGAATTGCATTAGCAGTGGTTGGACGCCATGGATGAGGATGGAGGGATGAGTTGGTTAATATGAGCACCGTTGTTTGACACATATCGTGATTGGCTGGCTATATAAAGACCCTTGCCTCGGTAGATAGCCTGTTCTATCAGAAACAAAGCCCAATTCGCCCATGCGAGCCTGATTGTCATCATGCTATGCTGTGCGGCGCAGCCTCGCCATCGCTCACGCTTACTTTCAGCTCCCCCCCGCATCCCTCCGTATTCAACCACATGCTGAATCATACTGAAACAGTAGAAGCCAGAGAAAAAACCTATAATGTCGGGCGCCGAGGCCGCCGCGGCCTTTGGACTTGCTGCTGGTATCATCCAGGTCATTGGGTTTAGCCTCCAGCTTTGGGACACCACTGCCCACATTCGAAAGACTGGATCAACTGTCACAACAGCCGACTGCACCAGGGAGGCTGAGATACTTGGAAAGCAGTGTGACGAGGTCAGACGCCTAAAGTCTGTAGAGACTCACCTGGAAGAATCGGTATGTTTTGTGAAACAAGCCACAAGCTCGTCTCGACTGACTTGACAAAAGTCGAGGATAGATGAGATTGCCACAGAGGCTCTCGCCATCATTGGAGACATTGCACACCGCTTGGAAAAGTGTCAAGTGCCTCCAGAGTCGAAAGGATACACCTGGTTCGAGGATGTCATTGTCCACGTGCTATGGAACGGCCAACGCGCAGATGTCGAGGCCCTCAAGAAGAAGCTTGAGCAGCTCCGAAACGAACTTCAGTTCCAAGTCGTCATATCCATCAAGCAGAAAGTTGATGTACTGGACCTCCAGAGGACAGAGGAATTTGAGAAACTTGGCCAGAATCTACAAGGGCTAGTCAATGCCTTGTTTGCAGGCGATGAAACCGTCAAATCACAGCTTCAGTATCTGCGACAGCAACAGGATGAGATACGACAGGGAATTCAGGGACTGTTCATACGCAGTAACCAAAGGGGCGCAGTACCAAGGGACCGTGAAGAGGTCCTGCGAGAACTCCAGAATCGCTTATGGTTCAACGCTATCCCTCATCGCCACGACGCCATCACAGAAGCCCACAGCAAAACCTTTGAGTGGGTTTTCACAGAGCAAGAGACGGCCGAGACTTCCAACAGCACCTTTGTGGAATGGATGCGGAATGGACAAGGGCTTTACTGGGTCAGCGGGAGAGCTGGCACAGGGAAGAGCTCCTTGATGCGCTTCCTAAACGACGACCCTCGAACCATTTCAGCCTTTACAGAATGGGCTGGAGATCGACCACTTGTTATTGCTCCGTTTTACTTTTGGAACAACCCGGATGCGTCGATCGATATCAGACTCTGCCGACTGGAAGGGATCTACCAAGGACTCTTGTATAAGATACTCGAAGCTGCGCCGGAGCTTCTGGAGCTGCTATTCCCTAACCACACTGGGGGTCGAGACTGGGGTTCCTTTCCTACGCTGTTTGACCTCAGGCAGGCATTCACTCGCTTGCTTCGGGCAGACACGCTTCCGGTCGCCATCGCGCTGATGATTGATGGCCTGGACGAGTACGACGCGTCACAGGGGGACCAGATCGCTTTGGCGAATATGCTCAAGGACGCTGCGGCAAAACCTCACCTCAAGGTTCTCGTCTCGAGCCGCCCCGAGTTCGCCTTTGAGAACTGCATGGGGCTGAAGTTGGACCAACTGACCGAAGTCGACCGTAAAATCTATGTGACCGACTCTTTCACCGACAACGCCCGATTCGATAGGCTAGAGGCCAGCCCAGAGGAAAAGACAGCACTGATTACTCTAGTTGTGGAAAAGTCAGAAGGCATCTTTCTCTGGGCTCGCATTGTTGTCCTTGCTCTGCAGGAAGAGCTCTACGTTGCCAAAAGCATCCAGACACTCAACAAACTCGTCGATGAAGCCCCCAGCGGAAAACGAAACCTCTCAGACCTCTTTGGACACATGCTGTTCAAGAGAATACGACCCGAGTTTCGCCTTCGCGGCTTTCGGCTGATTTGGGTCCTCCAGCAATGCCTTGCACTTCCTACCACGTTCATGCCGCGACCAAACGAACTCGTTACGCCTTATCTCGCCACTGGCCTGCTCTTTTCATTCCTCGAAGACGAAATAGCTTGTGTGAAAGCAGAGCCACTAAAAGCCGCACAGCGACAGAGACGCCTTGATCAGACGGCCCTGGAGCTGCAGCGCTATTGTGCTGGTCTTCTCGAGATGAGATCTGTGCCAGATCGCTTCGTCAATTCGGATGACCGCGTGGTTGATTACGAAGTGCATTATCTCCACAAAGATGTCGCCATCTTTCTCAAAGACGAGAAGCAGCAGGCTGTTCTCGATGAAACACTTGACCCGGTCCAGATGGAACTAACACCCAAGCTTATGGAATGCTTTGTTATGTTTATCAAGACATATGACATCAAACCTGACACGGAAACTCGCTATCGACAATCTGTGCCTTGGTGGCTCGCTGAAGCAACCATGCGGCTTGCGCGCGTCACTGAAGAATATTCTATCAACAGAACAGAAGTCGCTCTGGATCAACTTGATGAAGCCATGTCACGTCACCTTTCATCTATAAAACGCATGCCCGATTCAATCAAGGCAAAAGGCGGAAAGAATCATTGGGCAGGCTTCTTCCCCTTTGATGGCATCCACAAAGCCTCATACTACCCCTGGCCGAAGCCTGACGACGGATTTAAGCAAGACTTTCTAAGCTTTGCCATCCAGCATGGCTTATTTCACTATGTCAAGGTCAAGTTGAGAAAGAAACCAGCTACTTTGAAGCGCAAAGGACTCCCTTTACTGAGTAGTGCCTGCGCACCGGTACCTCAGTGGTGGTTGCTGACTCCGAACCCAATGCAGTCCAGGACCGTGAAACTGCTGCTTGATTTGGGAGCAAACCCCAACGAAGAGTTCAGGGGGACGAGTCCATGGCAGATGACTCTTCTCGTTGCCCTCGACTCCATGATCCTGACCGTGAGCGAGCTAGAAGAGCTGGCAAAGATCTTGCGTCTACTTCTCGAGCACGAAGCTGATGCTCTTGCCCCCGTCAAGTGGTCCTCGAACGTGGAATTACCCGACCTAACACTCAAGGTGATGGAGCATCAGCGATCAAGCGACGAACAAATTAAAATCGCATTTGTCGACAGGTTCACTGGGGAGTCATTGGATGGCCCCCCTTTACTTGGTGCAGCGTGGCATGATTGGCGACAGATACGCAGCCACTTGCCGGAGGAAGGTGAAATTAGCAGTGAGGAGAGATCTAGACTCTTGGCGATAGGCAATGATCTACTTGAACTATGCCAAAGAAAGATGCGAGAGCAAGAAATGGGTGTTTCGGTTGCGAGACCTTCAATGGAGTTTGCACCAAGGTATAGGAAGGTCAGGAGAGTCTTTGAAAAGGTTTCAAAGATTCACAAGAGAATGAGGTAAAAGTAAAGGAGAAAAAGGATACAATAGGGAGTAAGGAAGACCATGATAGCAACAGGGTCAACTATCA
Source organism: Fusarium sp. NRRL 66182 (assembly GCA_013266265.1). Classification (NCBI taxonomy): domain Eukaryota; kingdom Fungi; phylum Ascomycota; class Sordariomycetes; order Hypocreales; family Nectriaceae; genus Fusarium; species Fusarium sp. NRRL 66182. The sequence continues at coordinate 47,239 of JABFAK010000486.1, forward strand.
AGACAAGAGAACATTCAGGGAAAGCGAATAGTTGAATAGCTGACAAGTTAGTATAACCACAGTAAACAAGAGATGATGAAGATTTTTGTAAATGCACTAGATATAGTCTAGCATTAGGAAGATTTCATTATAGTTATCAAGCTTGTGAGCAGCTATGTGTAGTTGGGGATATAATGCGTAAATTGTGGAAAACAAATATGTCTTGGAATAAGATCCACCCCATTTGTGTTGTTGACGATAGGCTGTGAAACCGATGGAGGATCATTGGAGCCACAGAGTGTCATTGGTGTCGATGTATAGTCATGTATGACTGTTGCTGGTGGCAAACTCCTAGCCTCTGCAGCGGGCTGGATCGAGGCAGTGATCAGCAGAGGATCAGATAACTGAGCTGTGAGAATAGGCGCCCAAGGGCATTCAGTAGGTGGAGAGACAAGAGCGTTGGCTTCCAATCCAGGCCGGTCAGCGGAAACCAGGGGCTCAGTGGAAACCGGAGCGAGCGAATCCCAGGCCCCAAGATCTTCTAGGCATGAGAGCGGACCGTATGTCCGAGTCCCTCCGCCATGAATGTTGGTAAGAGGTACTGGCGATATGCCATGCTGACTTTGAGATTGTTGCGGCTGCAGCGTACGATAGCCCGCCCCGTGTTGGCCATGCGACTGGCGGCGGCATCGTGTCAACGCCTCTTGAAGAGTTTCCACCTGCTGTATGAGGATCGAAATCTTGTGTTCTGCTTGGCTGATATTCTGTTCCAACGTAGCGATATGGTCTTTCTGACGAGCACGATGCCGACGCTGATTCTTGCGAACCCGCTCCAGCGTGTGCTGGGCTGACACCCGTTTAGTCCTGCGTCGCGGAAGCCTTTGGATATACAGATCAAGAGCTCGCAGGCGTTCCTGAGGGTGCGAATCTGGGGTTGAGCTGCGGCAACCCAATTGCGCTTGCGAGGCTGAGAGAGGTAGCCATGTCCATGCCTGCGTCGTGTTCTCTCGCCAACATTCAAAAGGCCGAATCTGTCATCGATCTAGGATCTGGCGCTGGTCTCGATGTGTTTACGGCTGCAAAGAGGGTTGGCCCTAACGGCAAGGCCATCGGAGTTGACATGAACAAGGTGCGTATGCTATTGTCCTCCGGATGGCGAGTAGTACCTGTCTAACACAGCGTGGCAGAATATGATTGACAAGGCCAATGCCATAACGTCTCACACCAACGCACGGAATGTCCAGTTTATCGAGAGCGCCATCACGTCCATCGCGCTGCCCGACAACACTGCAGACTGGATCATCAGCAACTGCGTCATCAACCTTGTCCCTGCAGAGGACAAACAGCTTGTATTCGATGAGATGTTCCGCCTGCTCAAGCCCGGCGGACGAGTTGCGATCAGTGATATACTCGCACGCAAAGAGTTTACCGAGCATGTTAAAAAGAGCATGGCTTTGTATGTTGGATGTGTTGCTGGGGCTAGCCAGGTCAACGAGTATAACACTTTGCTCAAGAATGCAGGCTTTAGCGGTGAGCCGGATTTCCTCACAGAGATAGGAGCGAGACTGATCACTCTCTACCAGATATTCTAATCGTGGACAGCAATAACGACTTGAATGTGTATTTTACCGCTACGGGGAACCAACTGTCGTGTTGTGGACACGAGGTATCGCCTTGTTGCAGCACAGAGACGAAAAAGACCTGTTGCAAGCCGGAAGAAGAGCAGTCATGCTGCAGAGCAGACTCATCGGCGTGTACTTGCCAGGATCGGACGGGTTCAATAGTCAGTGAAGCCAAGATACTCACTCATCGATTGGGAATCACAGACTTGAACGAATGGGCAGGTAAGCAAGCTGGACGCTCAACCTTGCAGAGATGGCCAACTCATGTTTCCCAGGTTCTTTCCGGGTGCATGCTATCAAGCCCGCAGCGAACTGAGAGTACCATTGGGTTCGATTATTACGGGTCAAAGTCTCTGGGCTGTGGAAGATGTCCTAAGCAGTGGCTTCCGGTGGTTAATGGTAGTTTTCTTCTTTAATCAATAACTACAATATTCACAATCCAGCACGTACATACCCAAGTATTGCACGAGAGATTATACTGTGAACTTTGTAGCAGTTCTCTCAGAGTAATGTGGTCTTTGAAAGTAGTCAGTAGGAAAGAATAGACATTGCAATCTTAAACCCAACGTAGCCGCCCAGACATCCATTGTCCTTACTTTGTCGGCACCAAGTTTCTGAACTGCATAATCCCACTTCTTCCCCTCACTCTCTGCTCAAAGCTCGTCCAGTTGTCTTTGCCAGAACGTCACACCATCACCCATACTCTCCTCAGTAATGCGTTTCTGTGCTTGACCAAGTGTTTGGGGAGCATCGTAATTCAGAGGCGCAGGATCGATGGCGTCAACATGGCCTTTTCTCCCGGTTGCGTAGCCGAGAATTGCAGTACATGTACCTTGACCGCATCCTGTCTCTACAATACGAGATGACTGTCGAATAGGAACAAGTTGAAAAGGTTGATACGTTGTATGGTTTAGTAAATTTCAAGATGTAAGGCATGTGATGTCGAGAGGGAGTGTGACGCTATCGAGGGAGCGAGCGACAAGGGCAATGGCTGCCATGGCTCCTTGGCAAGTGTTTCGGTGGCCATTGAAGCAAGAAATCAGGTGAGAAAGGATCTCAGGAGTGTTTTGGGCAGTGTATTTTGACCAGAAAACATCAACATGACTGTATCAGGAATTATATACACCTACACTACAAATCTCGATCACATCACCACTGATTCAGCCTGACTCATGCTCTACCGCCGACGTAACCTCTTTTAGCTATCCAGCCTATCCCATTAACCCTTTGGTATCAAGCATAGCTAACGCCTTATAAGCAAACTAATCTTTGTGGCTGAAAGCTTCTTCGAGTGACTGGTAGGGTAAAAGTCTAGGTATACAAAGTGGATCGGACCGCGACTCTCAGGGCCCTACAACGACTTGATCATTCTGATCTTGTAATCCCAAATGGCGCTCTTTGCTTTTGAGGAAAACATCTTTACGTTCTGGTAATACTGGATCTGTAGCCCACGAGAATGAAACCGCCGTGTCACCATCTTCACTCATGTTGAATTTGAACAGGTACGCTTCCAGTTCCGCGTTGTTATATCTTCCTCTTTTCTTTGACTCGTCATGGGTAAGAGCCCACTCAAATTCGTATCCGCAAAGATGGCGAAGCTCATAGGTTTGGTCTTTCAACCCCTGGAACTGAAAGATCAATTTGCTGTCATTGGAAGGATGGGCAAGAATGTCAATGTGGAATGGTCTGTCCGTGTGCTGATATCGGCCTATGAAAGAGCGCAGATCTGATAAAGGCATGTCCTGGCATGTGTACCTCTTGGCCGAGATCTTTTCGGCAAGCACTTCAAACTCCTTGATAGCCCTCCGATTGCCCTCTTTGGATAACGCGACATAGTCTTGTCCGTCGTGGAGATCGAACAGCGCTTGTATCATTAGCCGAGCGATCCAATCCGCTGCATCGCTGATCGCAATAGAGTTGATGAGAACAACCACAGCTGACTGAGTATCAGGGAACAATGCAACAAATGTATAGTATCCGACGGTACTCCCTTGGTGATAGATCATGAAGAGAGGCTGATCTTGGCTGCCGAGCAATGGATGGTCTCGAACGTCTTCCCACAGGTCCACATTGTCCCCAATGAAACCGACCACGTTTGGCAGTTGAGTTCGTGCCCACCCGTAGGCGTAAGACCGTTCCCTTAGAGATGGGTTCGCTATGGGCGCGTGGTTGCTGATCAATGACTCGATCTGCTTGATGGTCTCGTGTTTGGACTTGGTTTCAGGCTTCATCTCTTGCAGCAAAGCTTTGGACCATTTGATGAGATCATCCAAGTTTGAGTACATGCCTCCAGAGGCTTCGAAGAATGTGTCCTTGAACACTTGTCGTTTATTCAGTCGGAAAGCTGTGCCATCCGACAAACCCGCGTATGGCTCAGCAAGACGGTCCGGGTCCACGCTGTCAGGATCAAACGTTGATGCATTGAGACCAAGGGGCGTCAAGACGTGTTCTTGGACATAGGTAGGTACATCAGTGCCTGTAAGCTTCTCGATGATCTCCCCTGCTAGCGAATATCCCCAGACAAGGTAGTTCCAGTCCGAACGCAGTGGAAACAGGGTGGGAAACTGTTCCACAAGATGATACAGACTTGACTTTGGCAAAAGCATATCCCCATCGCCCTGGAAAGCCAAGTTCATATCCCCCAAACCGGCGAGCCCGCTACGATGGGACAGGATATCAGCGACGGTGAGTGTCTCCTCAATAATGGGGTTTCTGTGATGAAATTCGGGCAGGACGTCGCGAACTGGTGTGTCCCAGAGAATCATCTCTTGGTCGACTAATTGAGCGAGTGCTGCGGCGACAAAAGACTTTGTCAGAGACCCAATGCCAAAAACGGACTGCGAAGTGGTAGGTGACCCCTTTGCCACATCCCTATACCCGTAGCTGTGGGTATGGATTTGATGGCCATTGTGAACTACCCCAATCGAGGCGCCAGGAACACCAGAGGAGCGACAGATGTCGTCTATCTTGTCACTCGCCCTGTTGAGACGCTCGAGGACTGGCAAGTCTTTGTTGATCTGGGTCTGCTGAGCACCAGAGAAGGGGGATGATAGAAGCGCAAAAAGGCCCATCTTTCTCAGCATTCTGAGAGGTAGTGATCAAGGATGACGAGATAAATGTAGGGGACGGGCTCTTGTGACGTTCCGTGGGTAAGAGGCAATCGTTGTGTTTTTCCAATGTAATGGCGGGTGTAAGGATGGAAATTATCAGCAAGCTTATTGCTGTGATTAGCCGAGTATAGGTCCCCTATTATAGGGCTAGCGCTACTTATTTAATTAGTTTTAATTTTAGGCTAAAATAGAAAACTAAAGCTTATAAAAATATAATTCTT
>JABFAK010000487.1:0-29003 GCA_013266265.1 Fusarium sp. NRRL 66182
CATCTTTTTTGATGTCTCGACCCGGGGGCAATTTTTCACCACTGGTCGTTATTACAACAATACTAGGTCCTGAACGAAAAAGGTCATCATGTTGTACCTTGTAGGACTCGGTCTCTCAGACGAGACAGATATCACTGTCAAGGGTCTTGAGATCGTCAAGAAAGCTTCCAGAGTCTATCTTGAGGCTTACACCAGCATCCTCTTGGTTGATCAGTCCGTTTTGGTATGCGTCCAACAATGATCATATAGGAGCAGCCAGCTGACTCTGATTAGGAATCCTTCTATGGACGTTCAATCACAGTAGCCGACCGTGAAATGGTCGAGTCAAATAGCGACGAGATTCTTCGAGGTGCCCAAACCGAAGATGTAGCATTTCTTGTTGTTGGGGATCCTTTTGGGTAAGAGTAGGAGCCAAAGCATCGCTGCTCAATGCTAACAACACCAAGTGCAACTACTCACACAGACTTGGTCATCCGTGCACGAGAACTCGAAATACCCGTCCGAACTGTTCCCAACGCCTCCATCCTGTCTGGCATCGGCGCTTGCGGCCTTCAACTCTACAACTTTGGTCAAACCGTGTCAATGGTCTTTTTCACAGACAATTGGAAGCCTGCGTCGTTTTATGACCGTATAAAGGAGAATCGCGAGATTGGTCTGCACACACTAGTACTGGTGGATATTAAAGTCAAGGAGCAGAGCCTGGAAAACATGGCACGAGGTCGGCTAATCTACGAGCCTCCTCGATATATGACCGTAGGCCAGTGTGCGCAGCAGATGCTCGAGATTGAGGATGAGCGCAAGGAGGGCATCTATTCAAAGGACAGCTTGGCCATTGGCGCTGCTCGTGTAGGAGGTAAGACGGAGAAGTTCGTGTCTGGCACGCTGGAGGAGCTTTGCTCTGCCGATGAAGAACTTGGTCCTCCGCTCCACAGTCTTGTGCTTCTTGGCCGAAGAACACATGAGCTGGAGCACGACTACGTGCGACAGTTTGCAGTTGACAAGGAAAAGTGGGATAGGCTATGGAAGGCCGAGTATGGAAAGCAACTCTAATGGTTGCTAATGTTGTCATCAATTCGTATCGCCTCTGATAAAAAGTCCTATCGTACAAGCGAGATTTGTATTATCCAAACCATCACTCCCGCGAAGCGCGCCAAGATCGCACATCTCCCTCCGAAATCTCCCTCAAGGTATTGGGCGAGGCAGGCTTGCCAGTGACAGTGCTTGTGGCAATATCAGCAGCACGGTTCAGCAGGTTCTTGGATACGAGCGAGTATGTCGATGAGACAGTCTTGACGCGGATGACGCCGATACGAGGGTCGTTCTCAGAACCATCGTGAACACCGTCTCCTAGATCACCGAGCCAAGCCTTAAGAGTTGGGCTGTAGTGCTTGGATACCAGCTCGCGATCGGTGCTAATGCTGGCATTGCCAGCAATGGAAGCCCACTCTCCAGAAGCGTTGATGAAGGAGACGTTGACATGAGAGTCAGCGTCGAGGTCGTCGGTCTTGCCAGACTCGGTGTTGGTGTGGAAGAGAAGATCAATACCTCCAGTCTCCTGAATGAAAGTCAGTCGTAGATTCAAACGCGACAAAATCAAAACAACGTACGGTGGCGGCCAGCGCCATGCAGCGAGAGACGAGGTTGCCAGAACCAGAGCCGCGAGTAGTCATCATGCCAAACTTCTCCTTGTTAATAAAGTTGACGAGATCCTCAATCTTTGTCTGAAGGGGGACCTCCTCGGCATTGGCCTTCTTGTAGGGGTCGGCGGGTGCATCACCAGTGGAAGTGTTGGAGAAAGACATGTTGCTAGATGTGTTTTGGTTTGGTTTGGTTTGGTTTGGTTTGGGATGGTTTGATGAGATTGATTGTTGTTGTGCAGTTCTTTGAATATAAGATCAGAGCCCGAACTTGGAGCTTGAAGCTTAGCCAGCAGTGTTATATACCTACTCTGGATTGAGCTGCTTGCTTACGCATCAAGCAGGCAAGCCAACATTACACAATCGTAGGCATTTCATCATCGATATTCGAATGATAGGTACCTACCTACCTAGGTATGTAGGCAGGCGCGGTGGGGTGCTTGAAGACTGAATTCATACGATTAATGGTGACGTCACGCGAATACTCAGCTCCCGTCCCGGAGCCGGAGGCTGGAAGTTGTTGAGTGCATCATGGCTCCCTGCCAATCAATAGCTGCAGGATGTTTTGCTTCTAGCACTTGAGGGGCCAGCTGAGGATCGAAGAGCCTGTCTAGACATTGTTAGCTTTGCTTTCTAGTTTGACGTTTAACAAGCTTGAGTTGTTCAGCCATTGAGAACCCAACTGACCAACTGTTGACTGCTCTTGAACGACTCTATAATAACTGCAGATATAATCTCATTGTAAGCGAGCAGCATGTAAATGAAAGGGCCGCTTAAATGGAAGCTCAACCGCCTCGAAGCAAGCTTGCGGAGTACGAATGCCAGTTGTCTCTTTAAATAATGGGGCTTTCCTATGGATGCAGGCGGCAGCTGCTGTATACATGACGTTCCTAGGGATCGTGCTAGTACAGCTCGATCGTCGTTGAAGGCTACCTAGGTATCATCGACTGCAATAATGGAAACTCCGAAGCGATTGTGAGTTATGTGATCTTGGCATTAATTTGATCCTGTTGATGGTGATCCAGACCTGGCTTGTCATTCATTTATGTCTTGGCCGTGCCCGTGAAATTAAGTTGATATTATTTTTGAGTACATACTTTATCAATCAAAGCCAATGAGGCCAATCGGCAGACTTCCCTGGGTTAGGTATGAAATACTTCCGGAGCAACTTCAAGTTTGGCTTGATACTACGCAGTGAGTGATTGATTGCTGAGCTAAGGATTAACACCCGGTGAGTGGGAGTGACGGACCGCTGCTCATGACAGGCAAGGAATTGTTTGCGATGATACGGTAGCAAATAGCACTATCAATCAATTCATGGATGTTTTTATCTCCATCAACAAATTCGTTTTACGGCGTCGCCGGGATCTCGATCGCCTTGGATGTACATGCCACTTTTGAGATTTGGATAAAGAAGATGCAAAGGACGGTTTTTGTCATTTGGCCTGGGTCCTGACTGTGACTGCCCCCGCGGTTCTTGCCTTAATTTTCTCCTGTTTGCCTATGCGTGCCTTCCGTGCTCAACTCGAGCCCATCACGTCACACAAAACCTTTGGAGGGAAGGAGGCCAGCAGATTTTAGGAAATATCCACCTCACCCGACTCCAGCACCCTTAGGTACCTACAGCGTCTACCAACGAATTTCCTAAACAATCTCGTACAACACCAAGTGTCATCCTCTCTTGGACTTTACACCGTCTTCTCGTTCTCATCACATTTCGGCCAGTCTCGCAAACAACAAGCAAGCAAACAGAAAGCGACACCCTAGACGTCGCGCCTTTGCTACTGCTACCTGCAGTACCTTATCCAAGACCGCCACTGCCTGGCAAGCAAAGAGGGCTTTCATCGGCTGGGCGCACCTTCCCTACCCTATTGTGTTTTCTTTCACCCGCATCACGGCCAAAAATAAATAGCAAACCTTCTTTTGATTCACTGCTCGGCGCAACAGGAGTGCAGCCTACTTATTCAAAACGTTTCCCAAGTTGTTCAATTTAAACTCCTCCTCTTTTTTCGCATTCCCCTTCGCCTTCCTTCGTTATCGAAGCGCACTGCCATTTCGTGTGTCTGTCGTCCCAGTCTCCCGACCAAAGTGACAGCTCGCGGCATTTCCGATTCGATTTGAGGCTACAACCTCGTGGCTTGATCTCTTCTCTCTTTTTCAATTTGGTGTTGAGCCCTGTTCGCGGCCGCTCGTACGGCGCTGTCTTCAAATTTATCTACTTATCTACGTCAACTGTCTCAACCTCATCGTAATCATGTCGGGTACTGCTGCGGTCAGTAATTCACACATTATCCGTCATCATATTGACTAATACTCTCCAGACGGTCTTTCCTTGGGAATGCAGAGACCGGGAGGACCAGGCTAAGGCTGCCTATAACCACCCTCTTCGCCGTGCCAACCAATCTCTCTCCGAAGAGAACATGAAACTGAAGCGTATTCTGCGCGAGAATGGCATTTCTTGGTCTTCCGTCGCGCTGAACCACATGCAGCAATCCAACCCTTTGAAGCGCAAGACCCGATCGTCCATGACCGCTCAGGAGCTGGGCCATCCCTATCTTCCAATGGAAGTTATTCTTCGCATTCTCAAATTCGCTATGAAATCTCCAACCCCCATCATTGACCCCTTGTCCCCCCTTACACATGTGAACTTGTCCGACAAGGAGAAGACGCAGGGCAACCAGATCGCAATCAACTTCCTTGCCACCTGCAAGGCTCTTCACGTTGAGGGTACTCGATATCTCTGGGAATCGAACCATTTTACATTCACCACTCCTCAAGCTGTTCGCAACTTTGCCGACCTACCCGCCAAGTTCCGACAAGGTATCACTCATGTCAACTTTCGCATCATCGCACGATACTATGATGACCAGCCCCGTCGCCGACACAAGCTGGACCGCTGCTACCATGCCGATTTGAAGAAGGACCACGTCCTGAAGGTCCAACAGCGCCCTACCGAATCTCCTCTTATCCGCGGGGGTTTCCGGTGCTACACCTGGAACCAGATTGTCGACTTTCTCGAGGGGCTTCGTGCGCCCTTCGATCCGAGTTACCGAAACAGGAAGCAGCCGCGACCCAGAATGCTGCCATCTCTTGTTTCTCTTCGCGTTGACCTTGTGAACTTTTCAGACACACTTCTTCCTTTTTCCGGATCCGAACTCCACGACATCTGCTCTCATGAGCTTGGCTGTACCTTGAATGAACTCCAGGTCACGGGTATGCCCTTTGATGACACCGGCATGAAGGCTTCTGCCGAGATGAGCGGCATGCTCAAGGATGAAGGTCTGTATCTTGATGGGCCGGCTTCGTACATGGCACATTCGAAGCATCTTCAACCTCTCTCCGGCAAGAGATGGTGTGCCCGAGTGATTCGTGCTTGGAAGGCTAAGGACAACGATGACGATGACAGTGAAAACGACTCGGATACAGTTCACGGCCACTCTCATAGCCACGCGAGGCTCGGAGCCCTGCCACCCGCCCCGAATGAAGAAGGACACCCAACTTCGAACCGTGACGAGGAAACAGTCATCTGGAAGCGAGTTCCTGTCTCTCGAGACATCGAAAAGCGCGACTGGATCCAATTTTCTCGATTTAGCGGATACGAGATCAGTGATGTCGAGTGGGACAGCGATGAAGAGGGCATTTGCCCCTGCTGTGGAGAATCTCACCCAGGCTCGTCCTTCCTGGAGGCTTTAATGGATGACGACTTTGCTGACTGAGCATCAGTATGATTGATTATACCGGAAATTTGGCGTTTAAAAGAATTGATGCAAGGGTTATTGTGATGATTCACGTGTTTATCTCGGAACATGCTTAGATACCCTATGAGCTATGAGATTGCTGATTTTTGAGAAAATGGAATGGAGTCTGAGGAACAAACAGGAAGGGAAACATAGCACAATGATGAGAGCAAACAGTACATTTAGACACCTCGTTATAGCCTTAATGCAGCAACTGGGTAATGGGACATTTGCGATGGATTGGACTTGTGCGCTCATCGTGTATCTTGTTTGTGATTGCTGTTGTATTATATTGTCTTGTTGACCTGAAACGTTTGAGAAACAAGGCTTTGGACTGGAAGCATTTCTACAATGTAATTTGTAATGCAGTCCTACTTTGTTGATAGCAATCATGCAAGTATTGTCTAATAAATTATAGGAAAAATGCATTATTTATTGTTGTAGAAGAGAATAATTATGTGTTGTTTGTTCATCTATACAGTCTATGGGGGTTTATTAAGTCCAATACATTATGTATATATATATATATATGCAGATACCTCTTGATTAATACCAGTCTGTGAAAAGGATTCAGACACCCGAATCATCTTGCTCCAGCTTCACGCTGCGCGTAAATTCCTTCCAAGCTTTGCAGCCCTCTTCGATGTCCCTATATTCTTGGTCTGATATCAGACCCGGAATCTCGTCCTCGCGCACAATGAACTGCAGTGAGAAACCCTCAGCAGCATGCCACCCGATGTGGCAATGCATGAGCCAGACACCAGGATTATCGGTCAGGAAAGCAATCACCAGGTGCCCCTGGGCTGGAAGGAGAGCAGTATCACGGCGAGGAGGATTGTCCGTCTTGAGCTTGGTGTGGGGACCATATGGGCCACGGCCCTGGGCGAGGATCTGGAAGTCGAAGCCATGAAGATGCATTGGGTGACTGATGGGTAAGTCGGACTCGATGGCGACATACACCCATGCGTCCTTCTTGGGGAGTCTGACGACGGCGTTGGAGTGGCTGAAGGAGGCATTGGTGGCGAGTTTGATGAGTGAGGGGTGATCCCACTCAGCGACCATGGTGGTGCTGTTGAGCGTCCATTTGAAAATGCCTTTAGCATCCATCATACGGCCAACGTCCTCAACAAGTTCCATGTCTGGAGGTCCGACGTCACGGGGGACGACGGGGACGATGCTTCCAAAAGGCTCGTCGGTGCAGTAGTCCATGAAATGGCGCCCCTTTGTAGTAGGAGTCGTGCTGTTGCCGCCATAGGATACAATGCCGAGGGCATTTCCGGGGCTGGCATTTCTAGTGCAGTCAAGCTGAGGAGTGGCACGGAGCCAGAAAGATGATGCTTTCGATGCCTGGTTTGCTGTGACGAGGATATCCATGCGCTGACCTAGGGAAGGGTTAGAATATGGAATGAAGTAGATGGAGATGGATTGACATACCGATGGCAATGCTGACGTGATCAGTCTCGTATGGCTCAATGGAGACAAAGTCAACGGCAATAACCTTGAGTGTGTGGTAGTCGATGGAGAACTTGTACAGAGTGTCGATGCCAGTGTTGACAAGGCGTAGACGATACGTCTTACCCTCTTCAAAGTCCAATCTGAACCTCTTACCAGTGTGATTTTTGTCGGCTTCTGTTCCCCAAAGGTTCATGCCGTTGATTAGGACCGTGTCCATCTTCACTGGCGGCGCTATGTGACTCTCGGGGAGGAGCTCGTTCACAGTCCTGTGGGACCAGTCGCTGAGCATGACTATTCCGGCGTCCTCATCATAGTTTGCACTCGCTGGGCCATTGATGACTATGCCGCCAAAGACTCCGTCGTAGGTTTGGAGGCCAAAGTGTGAGTGGTACCACGAGGAGCCGTACTGATCAGCCCGCCACTTGTACGTTATCGAAGAGCCTGGAGCGACAGGGCACTGAGTGATGGCGACGACGCCGTCCTGCTGGTTTGTAAAGGTTTGGTGAATGCCGTGGAAGTGAATGGATGTTCCGTTAGTCGAGTTCTTGAGGTTGCTCGTGACGTGTACGACAACGTTGTCACCCCAGTCAGCAAACAGGGTCGGACCTGAACCGGGGGTTAGCTTATGCTTAAAGTGACGGTATCTGGAGAAGCCCTTACCAGGTATTGTCCCATTGATGGTCTGGGCAAACCTCTCTACCCCATCAGGAGCAATGATAACATCGCGGACCTCAAGCCAATACTCTCTCGTAACACCAGTGTCAGGAACGACAGAGTAGTAGTCGGTGTGAATATCATATCCGCACCATTGATCTCGGGTAGAGGGCGTATTGCCAGAGCACCGTCCCTTTGGTTGCTTGCTGTCTTTGGGGCTCGGTACCGCGTTGAAAGGAGAGGCTAAAGCAAGACTGAGAAAGAAAGATGAATACAGAAAAGTCTTGTACATGATGAAAGACAACTGAATGATGAGGTATGCTATGTATGTGTGTGTTGTGATGAGAACAGAAACTCGACTGTTGGCTGATAGAACAGCTCCTTTTAAGTAATTTGCAAAGCGAACGACTACGGGCCTTCCGTTCTCGAGAGTCAAGCCTCGTCAGATAATCATACGTCCTCAACCGGTATCAGCGAACGAAAGTAAGAATTCTTCTAGAAGCTGTGAAAAGCCATCTATCGAGAAGCCACAGAAGCTGGATGGCGGTTTCGGACGGTCCGAGGAGGGAGGGAGGTCAACAGCGATTGGAGGCGGGGACTTCACATGATTTTATACTGGACCCGAGTTCGAGTAAAGACGAGATATTGGTACATGATTCGAGGTCCGAAGTGTGACTCTGTTCCATATATGCGGATTACGACCAATCTCGATGGTGAAGGACTAAAGGTGGTATCCAAGTCTGCTGTAGAGCACTAGGCTCATGATGGCACATGGAACTGCCGAAATTGTATTTATTTTTGAAAAAAGCTTGTTGAGGTTTGGTGATGCTGACGGCCCAACGCACAGGCTAAAGGAAGAGAGCTAAGTTGATTAGGTTCGTGTAGAGAGGGCATGTAATTTTATAGACTCAATTCCTACTTGACTTGGTTTGCTTTGCGGGAAGAATGGCATCATGAGTGATTGTATTAAATTTTTCAGGTTTCCACAGACATACCTATTGTACAGTCGTCGAAAAAGCTTCTAAACGAGCCCCCAAACCTAAGCCAAGGTATCTTTTAATAGCTATCCTGAGCTGAAGACACCATCCCGTCCCATCTGTTACCAGGTACCAGGTTCCTGGGAGCCTCCCCCTCCCTTCTTGGTGCTCTTGCTGCATGGGCCGGGTATGATACAGGCCTTCTAATTCGTTAAAACTACTAAAAATAGAAGAATCAGAGACCGACACGCTTTTGTTGAGGTGCTGAAGAACTCCTCGTTGGAGCCTGATTGGTAGGTGTCTAGACTCTGCCTCAAGTAACGCGCCAACATTTTCACCTCACTCCTGGGAGCTATCTCTACAGCCTGGAGATGATGGCGTTGGCGTACTCGTTGGTCTTGGCCTTGCCGCCAAGATCGCCAGTGAGGGCCTTGCCTTCGGCGAGGGTATCGAAGATGGCGGACTCGATGCGAGCGGCGTGCTCGTTGAGACCCATGTGTCGCAGCATCATGATGGAGCTGAGGAGGAGGGCAGTAGGGTTGGCAAGGTTCTTGCCAGCAATGTCGGGGGCGGATCCGTGGACGGCCTCGAAGATGGAGCACTCATCACCGATGTTTCCGGAGGGGGTGAGACCCAGACCGCCGATGAGACCGGCGCACATGTCGGAGAGAATGTCGCCGTAGAGGTTGGGCATGACAAGGACTTTGTCGTTGTAGGGAGTAGGGTCAGTGACCATCTTAAGACAGCTGTTGTCGAGGAGCTCAGCATCGAACTCAATGCCAGGGAAATCCTTGGCGACCTCTTGCGCAACCTTGAGGAAGAGACCGTCGGAGAGCTTCATGATGGTGGCCTTGTGGACGACGCGGACCTTCTTGCGGCCAATGGACTCGGCGTGCTGGAAGGCGTATCGCAGGACACGCTCGGAAGCCTCTCGGGTGATGAGCTTGATGCTCTGGACGACGCCGTCAACGACGACATGCTCAATGCCCGAGTATTCACCCTCAGTGTTCTCTCGGATCAGGACAGTGTCGACGTTGTCGTAAGGGGTCTCGTAGCCGGCGACGGAACGGCAGGGTCGCAGGTTGGCGAAGAGGTTGAAGGTTCGTCGGAGGGTGAGGTTAAGAGAGACGTGACCCTTGCCAACGGGGGTCTAGACATTGTGTTAATCGTTGAAGCATGACGGATCCATCATCATGTTGACGTACAGCGAGGGGACCCTTGAGGGCAATCTTGTTCTTCTGGATGTTCTCGATAGCAGCGTCGGGAATAGCAGTCTTGCCGTCCCTGATGATAGGAGTGACGTCGACGGGCTCCCAGGCAATGGGGGCCTGGAAGATGTCGTGTTAGCATACACGTTTCTTTGGTGTGGCTTGGACGAGTTGTCATGACGAACCTTGGCAGCAGCAAAGATGTCCTTGACGGACTGAGAAATCTCGGGGCCGATACCGTCACCCTCGATCAAGCTGACGAGAAAGTTGCCCTGCGCATCACACCATGTTAGCATGCTATCAATTGTGATTGAGGCTGTGGTCGAGCGTCGTGACTGAGCTATTTTATCTCGGCACCATGCTCGGCCCAGCCGAGCTCGCTAGGATGGATGATCCAAAAGCTGAATTATGTGGGAGCGCAAAACGTACCTTGGCATCCTTGGTGCCGTTGTACTTGGCTACTCTGTCGCCAGAGGTAGAGTAGAACCGGTTCTGTGGGAAGAGTTAGTGGGTATTCATATTGCGCCCAAACCACAGCAAAGGGTTGAACAAGACGTGGTGATCGCATACGTAGACGGTCCAAGTTGCAGCAGCCCGGGGAGCAGCGCGCAGGGCTTGCCTGGTGGCGGGAGTCTGGAGAGCTCGAATGGCCAGCATTTTGAGAGCGAGCAGGGGGATCTTTCGTAGTAGTGGTGGGAGTAGTAGTTGTAGAGGAACCACGGCAGCTTGATGGACAAGAAAACAACCCAATCAGCTAAAACAAATGTCGATAATCGAGGAGGAGGCTAGACTTTATAGCATTCTGATTTGTTAATGTGGTCCGTGCGTACAACAGACACTTGAATTCTACAACATGTAAACCTGAAGGTTGCCTATTGATGGTATCTATAATGATAATATTGTATCTATAGTTATTACCTTGTGACTGTGCTCCTGAGAAATTTACCATCTCATGCATTGAGTCTTTACGGCTTGAATTATCGAGTATGCGAAGCAGACTCGGCTTAGATGATGGTTTAAGTGAAAAAGAACTACCTACATCACTCTGCATATTCCCTTTAACTAAGTAGGTAAGCACCTACTGTAAAACACAATGACAATACTAGAACGCTATTTTATTTAATGATTTGCCTCAGACATGAGTTATTTACTCAAAATAAATGCAACCCTCTGCTTAGAAAAAAACAATTAAAAAAAATCCAAAAATCCTATCTAGGGTTCATATAATTTGATGCCATTGCAAACTGGCTTTGGGCATGACGATGGATTTTTTATCCACTTACCCCCACCTTTTCGCGTCTTTTCCGCATCTTCTTTCGGCTACAGCCTCGTATCCCGCGCGGACTTACGCTTGCCACATTTTTTACTTGGGTAGCAAGACTTGGCTCGACTGGCTACCTATGTAACCGCGGTCTGAAAAGGTGACGGTTGTAATTAATCTTTGCCGTGCGCCATGTAAGTTGCAGCTACCAGATTAGTACTGCTTCAAGGCATGTTATACTCTTTGTGAGCTTGAGTGTGAGATGTTAGTTGAGATTGTTAATACAAAACTCTTTGACTGATTCAACTCAAGGTTAACATGACCGCCCTATTCATAGAAACTCCATTTGACGACGGGCCTATCTTCTTAGCGGCACGACACCGCAAGTTGAAGCCCGTGTAAGTCGAGTTGGTCTTGGACACAGGTATATTCATGGTGTTGAGCTTGAGTTGAGAGAATCCCCCCACCAAGATCACCTGACGTCGCGAGGGACAGACGCATTGCTCTTTCCACAGGCGCGACCCCTGTTAGACGTGCCTGAAACCGCGGTTACCAACTCCAAGCAGCCCGAACAGGCTTCATTCTTTTAACATTCAACATTCAGGCGTGTATAACGCCAACAACCACTCTTTGGCAGCGTTGCGCTCAGTTTACTCACGCGCCAATACTGAAGCTCTTTTTCCTCGCCCAATCTAATCGAATTTTCCGGGCAGGAGTTGCTTTATTTATTCAACGTTAGACGTTCCTACCTATGCGACCCTACGAACCGACAAGGCACCTCGTCCCTACGAAACCGCAGGGTCACCGCGCGACGGGGAGTGCACCTACATCACTGCGGCCATTTCATAACACATCCGCTTCAACAGATCCTAATATAACAATGCCACCGAGTTTGAAAGACAAAGGTGGCCGGCTATTGGCTTTTGCCAATGCCAATCCGCAAACGCCCCAGGTCGACAAGTCCATGATCGTAGAGCCACCACAGAGCGTTGCTCCAGCTCTGATACCACGACCGGTAAACCATGCTAGAGAAATTGCTGGGCTGGGTGGTAGAAACACTGCGCCCCCAAGACAGACCCATCCGATTAGTCAACCACCACCTCGCTCACCACAACTCTCAGTAGCATCTTCCCCCAACGGTCGGGTTCGAGCTGGCTCAAGCGATCGTCGGCCAGACTTGTTTTCCGGCTCTCAACTGGATGACAATTTTATGGAGTCTGGTCTCACAACTCCTCGCAACGAGCCGTCTGATCCCGTTAAGCTCGGGCCGGAGTTGACTCGCGATCTCAAAAAGACTATCCCTTCACATCGCTTCCCTGATCGTAACCGATTTCAACGACCTCCTCCGACTGGTGACTTGTTCACCGTTGGAGACGATCTTCGTATGAATGTGGTCAGCCGACCTCAACGACATAATGTCGACCATATGGGAGACGGATTTCAGGATACTGCGATCGCTGGCCGTAAGAAAACCAATGGCCTCTACGAAAATGAGCGAACTCGCCCCGAATCGCCAGCAAAACCCGATCCTAGACTTCCTATGCGCGAAGTCAGGATTCGAAAATCACATACTGGTCGATCGGAAGCTTACGATATGAATCAAATGAGAAGTCCATCTCCCAAGGCTCACAGAACGCAATGGCAAACGCGCCAGAGAAAGGAGGGCTTCCAGCGGCCTGTCGCGCATCATTCAGAAGATGAAGATATCGAGTCTTTGTCTCAGGAAGAGGAGCAAAGGACGCCCAAACCCAAGGCCGCCAAGCCAGTGATTCAACGGGCTCTTCTGGGGAGCTCAATGCCCGTTGTTGCACCTTTGAGCACAAACAACAACACAACCCGTCCAGACAAGAAGCGGCGCCGGCCAAGTCCAGAATACGACGACACTGCTCTCAGGTCCATGTCGTTCACCGCCCTTCGGCAGCAACCATTTGATTTTGACCCGTCCAAGGAAGAGCAAAAGGGCATCGGCGTCAACCCGGATAATTTGGAGACCAAGCTTGACCAGTTTCGTCATCTTGGTGAGAAGGAACAATGCGACCTCTTTTCCAACATGTCGATGGAAAACTGGGAAACGTCCGGCAGTTGGTTTGTCAGCGAGTTCAGCAATCTCATGCAGCAGCTGGTAGAGGCGCGGAGGCGCAAGCGCATGATCATTGATGGGTTTGAGAAGGAAGCTGCCAATCGCGAAGAAGCTGTCCGTCTAAAAACACAAGCCATTGACCGAAAGCTATCTAAGATGAAGCAAGATGGTCAGCGAGTAGTGGAGGATAAGATTGCATAAGTTCTCACGGCGCATGGGCGGGGTTTATTCGGTGAGCGAGACATGAGATTACGACTGATATGACTGCATTATGGTGGAGTTGATGGAGGCTGATCTACTCGAAGTTGAGGGTGTGTGATTTTCTTTCCGGATGGGTTTCGAGACAACTCGGGCGGAATCGAGTTCACTTACAATCAAGTTTATTTATAGACGTAGCGCTACGATGATCACATCTCGATGTGGTAATGAATTTTGCTGAAATAGGTTCAGGGCCGCAGGAGGTTTATTAGCGGCAGGTCGTGATGGTAAGATGGTGTGTCTGTTTGGTTTTGTCTTGCTTGTTTTTTTTTTTTTTGTGATTGTGTGTATTGATTTTTATACCCGGCGAACATGTTTTACTTTTCTGTCGCGGCCTACCACCATCCTCAACTGACGACCAGGTCGGTTGGGACAGACGCCTTTTCTCATGCTATCAGTGTAGAGCTCATAAGCAGGATAGTAACCGTCGACAAACTTGACGACCTCTTGCGAGGTCATGCCAGCTTCTGGATCGCCCCGTTCCTCGCGCAGGTGATCCTCTTGCTCCAGTCGCCAGCCATAAACGTAGCCAAGGTCCTCGGCGTCGATCTGAATAAAGGCATCGAACGAGTCGGTGAGGCTGTTGTACTCGGCGAGCTTGTCGTTGATGAATAGGAGATGCTCAAGCTGGTGCTGCTTGAGAGTCCGGTTGGGCATGTTTAATCTTGCCTCGACGCCCTCGCGGGTGAGGGGACGGAAGCCTACGCACCATCCTTCAAGGATGATGGCCTCTATCCTGGGCTGGCCGGGCTGGTTGACGGGTAGCCACTCAGACTCTGGGAGGCGATCACCCTTGCCGCCCTTGATGGCCTTGTCATATTTTGGAAGTTTTGTGGGCTCGCCTCTCAGCAGAGCGTCAAAGAAGGCTTTTGCAAGAGGGAGGTCGTGAGTTCCTAGCCTTGGATGTTAGAGGGAACTCGCGAGATGAGATGGGATTGAATGAGATCAGGTGAGCTCGTCCACACGTACCTGGCTCTCCACGATGTTGGATGAGGGCATTGTCCGGATAAGACTCTGCCAGTGCAACCTGATCCTGGCGAGTGAGGTAGAACTCGTCTATGCTGCAGACAAGGGTGGGCACATTCTGGCTCTCGAGGGCCTTGCTGAGGGCCTTTACGAGAGTTGATTTGCCTGCGCCCTGGATGCCATTTAGGCCGATGACGAAGGGGCGGTCGGGAGACTCTTCATGATGTAGTTTGAGCTGAGAGAGGATGAAGGGGAGGCAGATGACAGCTTTGTCGTCGATAAAGTGTGGGGCCATGATGTATAATCTACACAGATAAGGCTGTCCAAGAGAGGGAAGTAATAAAAGCCATAGAATGAGATAGTGTTTAGCTGCTCTCTTTTTTGTCGGGCACCTCTCACACGCCAGAGCACGAAAGACGGACGATATGATGATTACTGCCGGTAAATCAGGCTTGGTACAGTACAGTACAGAGTCCGGATCTGGTTTTGCGGGGAGTGGAGATGGGCTCCGTAGCCGGGTGCCGGGATTAGAGGTCGGTAGAGGATTCCGGGAGAGAGATTTGGATGTTGATTTTATAATAAGCAATGCAATACAACGAAAGAGGAATTGAGACATTGATATAGATATAGATATAGATTTACATAGATATAAGTATATTCTCACACATTCTTCTGTCCGGTATGGATGTAAATAAAAGATGCAGCAGTTCGTTATTGCGTTTGCATTGTAGTCGACCGCCTGCAATGCAATCAACACAAGCTGAGGTACTTGGTGTATGTACGTACAGTATGCATTAGTCTACCCCAGATTAATAGTTGACGCTTCACATTCGAGATGCCATAGTAATACAAAAACTATGTACAGTAAGTATGTACCTACATCGACACATGTGATATTCACCAATTCCATCCACATGACCTCATGTCTTTTGGATCAATTACATGTGAAGTTACACCCTTTCCAAACATGGCCTAGCGCATTCCCCGCAACCAGTCCCCCTCGGTACCCCATAGAAGCCGAGGCTTTCCCCTTCACGAGGTGTCCGAGTCGCAGAGTGACAAGCCGGCCCAAGCTTGTTAAGAGCTGCTTGTTGCGCCTCCAACAATCCCCAACCTAATTCTTTCTTCCATATTAAACTCTTTCTGTCCCTCTCCCTCTCCCTCTCCTCCTCCTCGTCCTCTAGCCAAACTCTTCTTGTCCTCTTCCATATCTCAAGCGTCTGTGTTTAAAGTCTTATATACCCCCCGGTCGCATATACAAAACACATCATGGCTGAACAGCTAAGATACGACGGCCAAGTTGTTGTCGTCACCGGTGCTGGCGGCGGTCTTGGAAAGGCATATGCCACCTTCTTCGGATCTCGCGGCGCCAGCGTCGTCGTCAACGATCTTGGCGGTACCTCCAAGGGAGAGGGTAATTCAACAAAGGTTGGTGGCACCCCCCAAAAGCAAAGCAGTCAGCTTTCTCGGGCGCACAAGCTGACTCTATCGCGACAGGCTGCCGATGTCGTCGTCAACGAGATCAAGGCCGCTGGCGGCAAGGCCGTTGCCAACTACGACTCGGTAGAGAACGGCGAGCGCATCATCGAGACCGCCATCCAGGCTTTCGGCCGAATCGATATCCTCATCAACAATGCCGGCATCCTGCGAGACATCAGCTTCAAGAACATGAAGGATGAGGATTGGGACCTCATCTACAAGGTGCACGTCAAGGGCTCATACAAGTGCGCTCGCGCCGCCTGGCCCCATTTCCGCAAGCAAAAGTATGGCCGTGTCATCAACACCGCCTCGGCTGCTGGCCTCTTTGGCAACTTTGGCCAGACCAACTACTCCGCCGCCAAGCTGGCCATGGTTGGCTTCACCGAGACCCTCGCCAAGGAGGGTATCAAGTATGGCATCATGGCCAACGTTATTGCCCCTATTGGTATGTTGATGTTCCAATCACGTCCTGCTAAGCGTAAATACTGACCTCCAGATCAGCTGCTAGCCGAATGACCGAGACCATCATGCCCCCGGATGTGCTCGCCAATCTCAAGCCCGACTGGGTTGTCCCCCTGGTCGCTGTCTTGGTCCACAAGAACAACACACAGGAGACGGGCGGCATCTTTGAGGTTGGAGGCGGCCACGTGGCCAAGCTCCGATGGGAGCGATCTAGTGGTCTCCTCCTCAAAGCTGACGACTCATATACCCCCAGTGCTGTTATAAAGAACTGGAGCAAGATCGTTGACTTCTCCAAGCCCCAGTACCCCACGGGCGCCAACGACTTTCTCACATTGCTTGAGGACTCGATGAAGATGGGACCTAGTGAGCAGGGCGACAAGGTTGACTTTACCGGCCGAGTTGCTCTCGTCACCGGTGGTGGTGCTGGTATCGGCCGGGCTTATGCTCTGGCCTTTGCCAAGCACGGTGCATCAGTCGTCGTCAACGATCTTGCCGACCCTGATACCGTGGTTGGTGAGATCAAGAAGCTTGGCGGCAAGGCTGTTGGTGTCAAGGCCTCGGCCGAGGACGGTGAGGTGGTTGTCAAGGCTGCCATTGATGCCTTTGGCCGTCTTGATATCGTTATCAACAATGCCGGTATCCTTCGTGACAAGGCCTTCTCCAACATGAACGACGAACTTTGGGACCCCGTCTTGAATGTCCATCTTCGAGGTACCTACAAGGTCACCAAGGCTGCTTGGCCATACTTCCTCAAGCAAAAGTATGGCCGTGTTATCAACACTACTTCTACCAGTGGTATCTACGGCAACTTTGGCCAGGCCAACTATGCTGCAGCTGTAAGTTTTTCTTGTTCGAATCTTGGTGCATGTCCACTAACAAACAATCGTAGAAAGCTGGTATTCTTGGTTTCTCACGGGCCTTGGCTCTCGAGGGCCACAAGTATGGCATCTATGTCAACACCATTGCTCCCAACGCCGGTACCGCCATGACTGCCACCATCCTGCCTGAGGAGATGGTCCAGGCCTTCAAGCCCGACTACATTGCTCCTCTGGTCCTTGCTCTCTCCAGCGACAAGTGTCCCAACCCCACCGGCGGTCTGTACGAGGTCGGCAGCGGCTGGTGCGGCCAGACTCGATGGCAGCGAACCGGTGGCCACGGCTTCCCCGTCGACGTCCCTCTTGTTCCCGAGGAGGTCGTCAAGCATTGGAAGGAGATCGTCACCTTTGATGGCCGTGCCGACAACCCTTCCAAGTCTCAGGACTCGATCGAGAAGATCATGGCCAACATGGAGAACCGAAGCAAGCCCAAGGAGGAGTCATCTGGTGACGTTGACTATCTAAAGATCCACCAAGAGACCCTCAAGAAGGAGGGCAGGCCTACCGAGTACAAGTATGACCACCGAGATGTCATCCTTTACAACCTCGGTATCGGTGCCAAGCGCACTGACCTCAAGTACACCTTGTAAGCCACCTTGCCTTTGTATTGCGTCAGGGATAGAACTAACAGCATCTTTAGTGAGGGCTCTGATGATTTCCAAGTCCTTCCCACCTTTGGTGTCATCCCCCCCTTCAACGCCGAGATGCCCTTTGATTTTGGCGATATTGTGCCCAACTTCTCCCCCATGATGTTGCTCCACGGAGAGCAATATCTTGAGATTCGCAAGTATCCCATCCCTACCAACGCCCGCCTCCTTACCAAGGGTCGACTGGTCGAGGTCGTCGACAAGGGCAACGCTTCTGTTGTCAGAAGCTCCACCACTACCGTCGACGCCGACACCGGCGAGGACATCTTTTACAACGAGGCCAACGTCTTCCTTCGTGGCGCTGGTGGTTACGGTGGTCCCAAGCGCGGCAAGGACCGTGGTGCTGCCACTGCTGCCAACCAGCCTCCTTCCCGACACCCTGACGTTGTCGTCGAGTCCCCTACCCATGATGACCAGGCTGCCATCTACCGCCTGAGCGGTGACTACAAGTAAGATTCTCTCTCGCTGTATATTCAAAGACCACAACTAACATGAGCAGCCCTCTCCACATCGACCCTGACTTCGCCAAGGTTGGCGGCTTCAAGGCCCCGATCCTTCACGGCCTCTGCTCCTTCGGCATCGCCGGAAAGGCCGTCTACGAGCGCTTCGGCGCCTTCAAGAACATCAAGGTCCGCTTCGCTGGTGTCGTCATCCCTGGCCAGACTCTCGTCACTGAGATGTGGCGAGATGGCAACAAGATCATCTTCCAGGCCAAGGTCAAAGAGACGGGCAAGCCTGCCATTGCCGGCGCCGCTGCTGAGCTCGTGGGCGATGCCAAGAGCAAGCTCTAAGCTGAAAATTCTGGGGTCATCCAGCTGGGGTTTTTATCCATGGGTCTTTTGTGTACTATCATAACGTCTGTATTGTAGCTGAGTGATGTGACTTAATCATGGCATGGCATGTCCTGTTTGCCAAATTTCATGTCAAATTCGATACCAGTTGTATTCAAAAGTACATGTGTTTATCCATAAAACGCCCCGTGTCCATCCTGACACCATGTATGTATGCAATTTCATCACCTAGTGCTTGCGAGGCTTTCCTGAACCCTCTTGTAGTACGCCGTTAGTTGTAAACCCCATCTGTATCCCCTAAACAAAGACCGTTTCCACAATGAGTTCAAACACTTCCGAAAGCGCGGGAACTCTGCCGCTGAATAGCACGCGCTCAACGCTCACATCCATCCTCTGCGCTGCTACGCCTGTCTCGAGGAACGCACGCTCTGTTCCAGATAGTTCGCGGTTCTCTAAATCTTTCCACTTCCGCTCGGCTTCCTCGCGCGCAGCCTGCAGAACCTTTTCTGTATCCTCCGACTCCCAGAGATTGCACCTGTCGCACTCCTTACATGGCGTGGCGTCTCCCTCTGGACGGAAGTGGTCGCAGAAGTGCCGGTAGCCCTCGTCGCCAAGGTCGGCACGGCAGACGTAGCACATCTTGTAGCCGCAGGGACAGGTAAGCTTATTGCAGCCGGCGTTCTTGACGAACGAGGTGTTGCAGCGGGGACAGACTCGCTTGATTGCCATGCTCATGGCCTGCTCAACCTGGGTACGTAGGGCAACAAGGGAGGACTCGTTGCACACGTGTATGTCCTTCCAGGACTTGTGGCATGAGAGGCATGACGTGCGATGGCAGTCCGGATTCTGACAGGTGAATTTGAGGCCGCGGCGGCGACGACGGTGACGACTGATGGCTTTGGACCATTCGACTGAGACGTAGTCGCCAAACGACTGCTGTGTGCTGAGGAGGAGGCATATGAAGGAGGAGAGGAGCACAAAGGGGAATACGAATGGGAGGGTGCCTATGCAGAGGACGAGGAAGAACAGATTGTAGATGCTATCAGATTTGATACGAAGGGCAGACTCATGAGCGGGCGTGTAGATGTCGTCTATCTCGGCGTAGTCGCAAAAAGGACACCGGACCAGAGGTAGATTCGAGGCGAGCAGACTGTGTTCTGCTAGCCGACGGTCAAGCCTATGCAAAATCTCGGCGCCCATCTTCTCTTCCTCCATCGCACGGCGTATATGGTCTGGTGGAATGTGCCCAGGGCATCCATCGGCATCTACTGAGAGGCATTTGAGCGTTCCCGTTTCTGGGTTGATGCTGCTGTGCCAGCCCTGGCCAAAGACGGCCTCCTTTATCGAATGCTGTACGCATCGGTAGCATACTAGATGGCCTTCGCGGTTGCAGTGCGTGAACTCCTCAAAGGCTGCCGATATGAAACAGCAGACACACTCGTGCGTCGCCTCGGCTTCTTCTGCTTCTTCGTTGTTGAGAATCACGGCCAGGCCTCTGTCCCTTGCTTCTCTATCCTTTCTATCCTTCTCTTTCAGGGGAGCCACCAGGATATCATACAGTTCACGGTCCAGCTCTGCACTGCCTGTTGCTCGGATGGTGGGAATGATTGAGCCCTGGCCGGTCGAACGCCACGATACCAGTGGGTGATTTTCCGCCTCGCCCGTAGCGATGGGCTTCCTTCGGAAAAACAACGAGGATATCGTAAAGCGCCATGATTTTGATGATAGAGTAACGAGGGTTTGCCGGGCGTCGAGGTAGGAGTAGTTGGACTCTGCGAGAACGGCGTTTATTGTTGACCGAGATAACCCCTTGAACTCATGCCAGGCCAGATTCTGCACAGCTCTTTTGTACTCGTTGCTCTTGAAGACCTCGGTCTTTGGTATCGTCCCAGGACTCGCCGTCTCCTTGTCGGGGACCCTCCAGCGGCCCTTGACCCACGTCGCCCTGTTCTTCAAGAGGGCATCAGCAACGAGAGCGAGGCGTGATTCGCCATCAAAGTTGGACAGCAGCTCGCGGAAGACTTCGATCTGGATATCGGGGAATACGGCAACAAGAGCCTCGAGGCTGTTGTTCAGCTCACGCAGGTCGGGCCTCTCAGGCGGGAGGCAGGGCAGCTGGGCTTCATCGTAGATGTACTCGGGCCGGAGGTGGAGGTGTAGGTCTGACTCGCTCGACTTTGACCGGACTGAGGGGGTTCTATCGCTGGGTGTGGAGGTGAGCAGCCCGGGAAATACCATCGTGGCTGCTCATTCTGGTGTATTGGTCGTAGGTGTATTCCCAGGGTTTATTTAGTGTTGGGGGTGATGACAATGGAGGGGTGGTGGTGAGAGGAACGAGTGAGTGGTAGGGGGATGTATCTTGGATTAGGTAATGTAGGTTGACAACTTCAAGTTACTACCTATGTCTACGTGACAGAATTGTCGCTGAATAAACGCAGGAAAAATGCAGAAAATACTTGTACTCGGACTTTACAGTGGCAATCGTCGCCATAATCATCATCTTTAGTCAAATAATCCTTGTCGGGGCGGTGTAACCCGTTTTACGTTGCGAAACATTGCTAAAGCAGAAACACGAATGCGACACGTTTAAACCACCACTAGGCAGTTTTGGTTGCGTATTCGCATTTCTTAGACATGCATGGCCAAATCAATAGTGCAGCTAGCAACGCAATATTACCAGGTAACTGTACTCCCCCCATTGTTTAGGTGGTTCAATGACCGTAATACCACATAGCTCATAGACAATGGTGACAGTTTGATCGTTTATCCACTTGTATCGAGGCCCTCGCTTTCCATACCTCGGCTGTGGCGGGCAACGGATGATAGTTGATCAAGGAAACGAGTGTGAGAGAAGGATCCAGTCCAGGCAGAGATGTCTTTCCAATATGGGGGCAGATACATCAATTGCAAGTGAGTCATTGCGGGCCTATTGTCAAACTCATCTATTATTAACGTGCAGCTGAAACTGTCACGGGCTGCAAAGTACGAGGGGGTCTGACGGTCAAGTAGTGATACTGTCAACTGTCTGAAGCTTTGCCAACCAAAAGTCCCTGCGCTTCTTCCATAGTTGATCCATGTAGAAATCTGCATACAGCTTCTCATCGCAACTATTGGCGACATCGGCTTCATACTGCTTGAAAATCGTCGCAGTTACCTGGTCCAGTTCCTTCAATGTCTCATAGTCAATGACGAGAGCCTGTGATGATGTAGGGGCACCAGAGATTTTCATTTTTAAGCTGGAAACTCCGGAAGAGCTGTCAAGATTATTCGGACTCCTGATAACATTTGTCTGACACTCTGCATCTCTGTGTATGTCCTGGTTAGATTTCCTGGTGGACTTGTGCACTAACTTGAGACCTGAAATTTGGTCTCCATGTTCTTGGACCATGTCGGGAGAGCCAAATTGAATGTTCGAATAATCGGTCAGGAGTTTTGTTGCACTCAGCCGGCCTTGTTCAGTTTTTGACGAATTGCACGGTGGATTGCTAGATTGAACCTCCTTTCCCTCAATAGCTATTGTCTTTACGGGTGAAGAAGCCAGTTTTCTTGCCTTGTTTGGATTTGTAGAGGGTTTTATCCCCCTCTGAATGATATTCTGAGTTCCAGGCTGTTCATTTGAGGTTATTCTTTTTATGCTTGACTTGAAAGGAAGTTTTCGTGGCTGGGGCATTAAGCTGCGATAGTTATGAGGATCTCCCTGTGGCAGTAGCTGTTGGTAGGAACCTGATGAGAGATTACTTCCAAGGCTCGTGTTAGATTTTGAAGCGTTGGTATTCATCGTTGAAGATTGCTCAGGGATACTTGCACTGGATGATACCGCTACACCATGCGGGTCGAAACGAAGAGACGCACTTTCATAGGAATGCGATATAACATTTTCGTTTGCAGACTGCATTGGAGATATACCTGTATTGAGGGAATACCTTAGAGGCGATCCTACTCGAGGAACGTGCGACTGGGTGTTACCTCGTCCCAAGAACATGTTGTGAGGATTTAGGTGTGTCTCAAACGGCACGGTTTCCGGTATATGATTTGCAGTCGGAGAATAGTGCGTGGGGAGAGAGTGCGTTCTTTGTGTATATGGGATTTGAGGGGTGGGCGCCGAGGATACTGGGGCATAGGGAGAGGGAGCGCTGAGCATCTCGGTGAACGAGAAGCAAGATTGAGATTGCGATCCTTGTGCATGGTTGAGAGGTAAAGGGGGAACAGGTGCAATAGTCGAGAGCCGTGGCCCAAGGTCGAGGGTAGAATGAGGGACACCGGTTTGAGTTGATAGAGGGGTCGAAAGAAGAGAAGTCGGTATAGCATCGCTGATATAGAAACCGGCCTTTTGTAGCAGGCAGATGGCAACACTGAAGTCTCTTTTCTCTTCGAACTGTACGAGAATCGCCTGAGACTTGCTGGGAACACGGACACACATTCGTTTGGCCTTGGTGTTGATGGTGACAACATCTTCAGGAGCCTGCGACTGTCCCCCTATCTTATTGAGTCGTAGGGAAACCTGATACATTGTATGTTAGCGCCATGCGGTAGCCCATCACTAGTTGGGTGGACATACCACTTGTTGCCTTCCATGACGAATCAAAAGAATCAATATTCCCGTTTCAGCATCAATCAGCCTTTCGCCTTCGATTGTCAACGTAAAGACGCTGTGCGGTTGCAAGGTGTTACATGCTCTTGCGGACACTCCATCGCGGATCTCTAGGTATGAAAGTGAACAGCTGGATACTGGAGTTGGAGGCCCAGGCATGGTTAAACAAAAGGTACATGTTTGAGTAAACACTTAATATGATTTAGTGAAGAATGGAGGAATATGGAGAATTTAAGTCTAGTCGTTTGCCTTAAGCCCACATGCATGATATTCAAATTGACACTCCTGTGCTGATGGGTACCTTACCTAGGTAGGTACCTAGGTAGGTAGGTAGTTTACTACAATTGCTCCTTCCCCAGCTTGAGATGGTTTTACGTCACTTGAATCCTAACTTTGGGCAAGAGCATACTTAACCACCTACCTAGGTACCTACCTACCTTATGCATGTACCGAACGTTAGGTATGAAGTTGACAAGGAAGACTGCCGATTGGCTGAGCTGACATGAAAGTCAGAGAGGTCAGTCACGTGGAGATAAGCCAGCCCAATCTCAGGGCAGCCGAAACTTCGACGACGCGCCGCGCCAAAGCAAACTACCTATCGCTGAGCACCAATCGTGGATCTGATCTGGCTCCTGTATTCATCCACAACAACTCCAAGATCGCCCAATCGATCAACAAGGGTATTGTTGTCAATTTCCTACTTCTTGCATGGACGCCTCCGTTCATAGGTGATCTTGCTTCACTGCGCGACGCCAAACGCAGCTCGAGCCCCCTCCGACTCCATCATTTTGGTCGTGACCGCGCACCCTTTGTATCCTGTGTCCATCCGCCATCCACCCAGACTCGACTCGATCACCCAAGATGGCTCCCGTTCGCAATGAGGTGCCGCCGCACACGATAGACCGCACTCCTGAATATGAAGATTTCATGACACGACTTCGGGACTACCATACCAAGCGAGGCACGACACTTGATCCAGAACCCAAGGTCGGCGCAACACATCTAGACCTGTTCAAGGTCTTCAACCATGTTGTTGAGAGCGGCGGTTACGATAAGATCTCGGAGGAGAAGCTTGCTTGGCGTCGCATGGCCTCTGAGCTCGGCATATATTCCAACAACGAAGCCTCAACCGCGTTCTCGCTCAAGGAGAAATTCTACAAGAACCTCGCTGCCTTTGAGATCAGCACTGTCCACGGAAAAGAGCCACCCCCGAAGGAGATCTTGGAGGACGTGACAGCCAAAGGCGCTGGCTTGCTGTCCCGCACCATGGAGAATTATGGCCACAAACGGCAGAGTAATGTTGGTGCCACAGACTCGGCGGCTTCGGGAGATGACGGTACACCCGTCCGCGAACGACCCGTGCCCGATGCTTCTGCGAGTGCGCGCGCATCCAGAGGTTTGCGCGAGGCGCCTCCCCAACGCGTCATTTTTCAGCCAGACACTGGACCTACACGGACAACCCGACATTCATCTGCTCATCATGCGAGTAGCACCAACTCGCCAGCCGTTAACCCTCCTCAGACTCCTTCACATCATCCGAGCATGTCTGTACCTCAGCAACACCAACCACATCAACAGCACCAGCAACAAAACTACCAGGCGAATCGAGGACCTTCGGTTCTTCACCACCCCTCTAATTCCGAAAACACTTCCAATCTGGTCACTGCCTATCAACCTCGATTCTCCAAACCTCTACAGCTTCGAGCAGTACCAACACCTAGCAACGCGCCCAATGAGTTCCAGAAACCACGACAGCTTCCGCGCCTGGACCCCCGTCAACTGCCGATGCAGCCTGGGAGTAAGTTTTATTCATTGAGGCTTTAGCATGGGCTGACATCTAGTAGCCGGTTTTGACGGCCCCAACATTTACGCACGCTGTTTGAACGCTCTGCGGTCCAGCATTCCCGTTGAACAAGCCTTTGCGCTCAACCACTTGGTTAAGATCTCATTTGAGCGAGGTGACAAGTACAAGTTTGACTCCTTTCCAGGACTTGCGGAGGGGTTGGTAGACAAGGCTCTGGAGGTAGGACAACTGTTCTATCACATCAACTGGACTATCTCTTGGAACCCTACCAACGATTCCAACGATATAGGCGTGCTTGATGGAAACTACGGAACGCCAGATATCCTAGAGAGGATCGAAAATCTCATCGAGAAGGATGTGCCTGATGTTCTCCAGACTGAGTCATTTGCAGACAGCTTGGTCCTCGTCACTGAAGCTGTTTTGACAATACGGAACATGGTCACCCTACCAGAGAACGCACATAACATGTCCGACTTCCCACCCCTCAAGGATCTCATCTGCATCATCTTGCACCTTCCAAAGAAGGATTCTCTTGTGGAGTTGAAACATCTTACTCTTGACATCGCAGAGCAGCTGACTCCATTCATGACCCTGGACTCAGAAGACCCACTGTACAGGACTCTGCTGGCACAGATGACATCCGAAGACCGTGGCACCATCTTGACATCTCTTCGCGCACTCGGCCGCATCTCGATGAACCTGGAAGCCATGAACAAGCTGGGTAATGTTCCCGGGCCGGTGCTTCAACGAATTACCAGTTGGCTGCTGCTCAATGATGACGAGCTCATCGATGCATGCCTCGATTTCCTCTATCAGTATACTGCTGTTGTACCAAACGTGGACACCTTGATTCGTTCCTTGACGCCAGAGAACCTTGTGGACCACCTCACTCGCCTGCTCGCCCATGGTGCACGAAAGACGCAACGCGAATTCGTTCTCATGCCCGAACAGAGAATCCCTGCCCGCGACCAGATCGCACCCATGCCTGAAGACCTTCTTCAGGAGATGCTCAAGCTGGAAGAGCCTGAGCGCGTCCACCGCTGGGTCCGCTGTTTCTTCGAAGAGGACAACAACTCTTTTGTTACACAGCTGGCTGCTTGGCAAGCGTACCAAAATGCGTTTGTCGGACCTCTCAAAGTCATTGGACAACCACTCATCACACCTGCCGACTTCATTAGAAACAGCACATCCGTGTACAAGGATTCAAATGCGCAGGTCCTTCGGGAACCAGGTGACCCGCAGCAAAAGTTCATCATTCATGGCATTCGTGCACGGCCGAAGCCCCTCAACATGGACGGCAAAGAGTACGGGCGGTGCCTATGGGCCTCAAATCCCAACAACAAACTTGAGAAGTGTGGTCACTTCTATGTCCAAGCTGATAAGATGTGGGAGCACGTCCTCACCGCCCACCTTGAAGAGAAGCGCAATGAAGGGGGGCAGTTTGACAATGTCGAAAAGGAGTTTACCTGCACTTGGGACCAATGCTCTCGCTATGACAAACCGGCCAAAATGCACCTTCAGGATTTCGCAAGGCATATCAGCACGCACGTCTCATCAGCACTGCCTAGTGAAGGGCACAGTCGAAAGCCGGAACGATCCTGGATCGTCCCGGCCAAAACCATGGTTGTGACTTTTGAGGAGACCATGACCGTTCGGGATGAGCGAAACCCAAATCTGCCACCTCAGGCGGCCGGCATCCCTCTCAGTGCTGCACTCGTGCTGCGTAATATTGCTCGCAACGTGGTCAAGACGGAGGCCGAAGAAGAGATGCTCAAGAAGCAGAAGAAGACGGGCGAGAAAGGAGGTTGGAATGAAACTCTTTTCCGGCCCATTTTGCCCCGTTTGTTTGAGATTCTTGCAGAGAACAAGGCCTTGGTATGTCATCTACTTTTTGCCTGCATCATTCCTAATGACACTACTAATTCACTTGCAGAGCCCTTACATCGCGTCGCTGTTAGATCTGATTCACGTCGAAGCCGAAGAACAAGAATCTTGAACGGTGTATCTGGAAGACGAAAACGATAGAAAGGTGGACAACCCTTGATGGAGGGTTTAAATTTGGTGGTGGATTACTGCCAATCTAGGCCCATGTGTTCTTGATCACGAATTCTGACGATCTTTTCCCACCAAAGGCCCCTCGGACAATTTCAGGGGCAGCATTCTGGGCAGCAATACACAGCAACGATCATGTTTAACGCAAGCGACCATGGGCGTGGGCAGGGATACCGAGGCGCGTTTATGATGAAGAATCTTGGAGTAGCAGGTTGCCGAGAGGAAACATTTACTCGGGTTGATTTTCACGACAGCTGCCTCGCATGGGCGGAAGTTGGAAGGATCAGTGTGACAATACACCATTATTTGAGATGGGTTACGTTGTAATAATACCCTGTCGGTGGGCGTTGTGGGCTGGCTGGTTTTGGTTGAGCGGTAGAGCGATATATTCGAGATTCAAGAGAATTCGACGAGTGAGTTTGGGGCACCAGCCTCCTGTGCAGGTGAAGCGAGTGTATAACGCGTCAAGCGGCCAAGATAGATAATGTAGCCATGTTTCTGCAGGAAGGGTACATGGCTCATGAACCTCTGGTAATCAGGGCTATGCAGTTTCGTCCGTCACAGCAGGAGATTGATCAACTACCGGCCCGGGCACGTTGATACCGTCTTGACGTCGGGCCGGGCCTGCCAGGTTCCTGGAGCCCAAAGTTGGCGTTTGCATTAGTTGGACGGTAACCGCCGCAATGCGCGGTGGAGAGCAAACGTCTATACGTGTGTAATGTGCATGTGGCCGCTCTATCTCGGCGGGTTTCATTCATTCATTCATTCTCGAAGCATCATGGGCATACCCCAGACTCCTCCCTTGTCAATATATGTGTGGCAGGATTCTGAAGGACATTCTGGAACCCGTTCAATGCAGCCAGCCCCTTGACAGCGGGGTACCCCACCACACGATAGCTTAGCTGGGTGGGTAGGTTCATGGTAATACCAGGCATTCTAGATGGCTCTTATGGCTTCTCAGCTCGGCTGTGGTTATCTATCATATCACGGAGTCTGTCCAACTGCATGATAGAGATCTCACGGGGCTTCGGTCAAGAGCCGTTGCGTGCTGCCAACTGCGAAAAAAGCAATGTCGCGAATTCAGGCTCACCTGTGATTACACAAGTACATGTAGATTTGAGCAAGGAAGATGGCGCGAGTCGGTTGTGGGTCAATGGAGGAGCTGCAAGTCCGCCCTTGTTTGATAACTAGCTTATATGATGAGGTGCATCAACTTGAAAGGCTACGAATATCGAGGATCGAATATCGTCTGATGGCGCAGCCGTGTCGATGCTTGGGATGTATACACACACCGTCTTTTTGGTGTTGCTCGGCAAAGTTACCTACTGTATGTATGTACAGTAGCTTGCTGTCACTGATGATTGACCATCAACAGCCCTTTTGCAGGGACTGAAAATATGTAATGTGCCGTCATGACGAAGGCGTAAATCGCCACATCTCAGAATCCTGGACCATGTTTTGGAATATCTATGTATGTACGTACTAACGAGTGCTGGGCAATGCATAAACCCCCACCAAAATTACAGTTGCTATGTACCTTTGTCATTGTTTCATCTATCCATCCATCCATGCCTGCTGTACCTACTGTACCTACGTCCTACCTAAGCAACCAAGGTAGGTAGGTATCGGTGAGGATGTGATTGTGACCTGACTCATCAGGATCATTATTGCTAGTTATTCGGCCGTGTCACCCGGGATTGAAAACTTGTCGTGTCTGGGAGGGGGGACGCGCAACATCAGATGTTATGGAGGTTATGTCAGGTCAGGTCAGCTCCCGTCAGTTGGAGGGCGGTGTAAGTAAAGTTGCAATCTAGCAATCATAGATAGTCTAACTTGTTTGTGTATGTAGTAAAAAAGGGAAGAATGGAATTTGTCTGCCTGGAAAAGATCAGAACATGTACAGTATCTATCTCTAGACTACCCACCCACCTCTACCTTGGGTACTGTGAGCCGCCTGCAACTGATTGCATTTCGTAGTGTAATTCACAAGTCTCATCCATTGTCTGTGCTCAACTCATTCTGCTGAGTCGCCGGGCAGCCGCGTACCAAACAAAGCACGGCAATTTATG
>JABFAK010000489.1:0-29012 GCA_013266265.1 Fusarium sp. NRRL 66182
TGACCGATCCCTCTTTGTCGGCTCTTTCCAGGGGGAACCCCAGTCCCGATACCTTACATTTTGGACCACAGGGCAGTGGAGGGCTCGGCCTCTAACCCCCCCCCATGATCAACCTCCCCCTCCGCTCAACACTTCCATGAGGTGGCCCCCAAGGCCTGGTACGACACTGTACCGTATACCCCCATGAAAACCCCTGTCGTCACACCCCTCGAGCCACCCACCTCTGCTACGGGTGCTCTTCAGGTAGCCCTTTAGAACCCATTCAATGGCCTACATAGGTCTTTCATCCACTATAGTGAATTTATGGGTGGTCTGAGAGCTGGACGGTCCCTGGCTCTGATGTGCGTTGACAGGAGAGC
Organism: Fusarium sp. NRRL 66182; assembly: GCA_013266265.1. Lineage (NCBI taxonomy): Eukaryota > Fungi > Ascomycota > Sordariomycetes > Hypocreales > Nectriaceae > Fusarium > Fusarium sp. NRRL 66182. The sequence goes on from JABFAK010000489.1 coordinate 360, forward strand.
GACCAGTGCGCACCCGACTGTGGCGAGTAGTGTTTCTTTTCTGATACGGACGGGTAGAGATGCGAGATGTGGAAGAAACATCTGAAGGACAACCATGGGTGCTCGAGTTCATCTATCGATCCATCCACTGGATGGAAGGGCATCACAGATCCAGAGAGGCCAGATCCAGCCTCTAGAGCCGAATACCGTCCCCAGACCAGGTACATCTACTCAGTCTCAGCTTGAGCCAGAGCCCAGCACAGTATCGTACCGCATACTGCCAGGCCTAGTTTAGCCCTCTCCATATCCATGCCAACACACACCTCACGATGTCGGTCACGACCGTACAATGAGTAGGCCTCTCGGCCTAGAGACTTGATAGAGGTGGCAATGACAGCAGAAGAAAGGGCACATAAACAGTGGTGGACTTGTATGTAAACAAAAGCCAAAACTGTGATAATTTTTTTCTAGTGCGTTTATCTTATCAAGCTCCGTTGGATAATATCGTAGAGGTAAAAGCACGCATGGATACGCTCGAGGTAGCCGCCAAGGTGAGAGGTACCTTACTGTAGCTTACGTACAGTATAAGCGAGAAACCTTACCATGAAAAGGCCCACTATCTGCCTCAGGTCGACTCATACTGTCTGTACAGTACATGCGGGTGCGAGGTTGCTAAACTTTCTAGGTTAGGAGCCATTTTTATTTCCATTATGTATGCTTGAAACACATATACGGCAAAGATCAAAATATATCAACCAGAAAAGCGCTGACAGAAATTTTAGTCTTATATAACATCACCTGCGCGTTTTCAAAAATTCAACAAGCTGTTATTAAGACTATATTTTCTCAATTCCTAAACGCTCGGTGTCATGCCCATCGTTATACAAATAGCCGCCTCCTGCCCTCTGCTTTTTGCCCTTGTCATGAAAGGCTCGCGCTCAGTAAACCATACCTGACCATCAGCCCCTCTTCTCGCACCTCGATTGGATCTATCTCTCACGCCCTCTTATCCATCCCCCCACTCCCTCTTGACAATACCCACTCCCCCATCTCCATATCCCGACCTGCCTTGTCGGAGACTCAAAAAAAAAAGTACGTACCTTGCCTGCCTCCTCTCTTCCTCTTTCTGTTCATTCTGCCTCTCACCACCAAGATCCTGACCTTCTCGGCTTTTTTCCCCCTCTACCTCTCTTTCCTTTTCTCTTTCTCTTTCTCCTCCTTCTTCCCTTGCCGGTCTCTCCTTCTCTTTGCCGTCCACCTCTCTTCCCTTCGAGTTGGCAGTTCACTTTGGCTGCTTGCTTCCCTCGTCAATCATTCCGCCTTATTAACCCTACCTACTCCAGATATATCATCACCTGTTGAACCAAGTTCGTCATCCTTGGTCGCCCAGGACGCCATGAACCAAGCTGCTGCCCCTAACCCTCACGACACGGCGATGTATTACCATCAGTATCAACAACAACCCCAGTATCCCTCTTATGGTTATTCTACCAATGGGGCTGCTACTCCCACTGTCTCCAACCCAGCGCCTCAGAATGTCCTGCCTGTGCCTTCAAACTATGGCAGCCAAGATGGTTATTCTACCAATGGCCCTACTACTCCAACCGTCTCCAACCCTATGTCTACGCCTCAGAATGTATTGCCTGTTCCTGCACCATTCGGTAACCCTGGAGCGATGCAGCAGCAGGGTTACAGCAATACCAGCTTCGACACAACTGGCCAAGCACCTCCGCCTGGCATGAAGCCCCGAGTCACAGCGACTCTTTGGGAGGACGAGGGAAGTCTCTGTTTCCAGGTTGAAGCCCGGGGTATCTGTGTTGCCCGCAGAGAAGGTGAGAAACGGCGCCTTCTATTGGCATTAAATGTATTGGCGAACTAATTCAAGCAACAGACAACCATATGATCAACGGCACCAAGCTGCTCAATGTGGCCGGCATGACAAGAGGCCGACGAGATGGCATTCTAAAATCTGAGAAGGTTAGGCATGTGGTAAAGATTGGCCCAATGCACTTGAAGGGTGTTTGGTAAGTACTCTCGTGGTGGTTGGTACTGGGGGACGGTAGACTGACCAAATCTCAGGATCCCTTACGACCGCGCACTAGAATTTGCCAACAAGGAAAAGATTACAGAGCTTCTCTACCCATTGTTTGTCCACAACATCGGTGCTCTCCTCTATCACCCAACAAACCAAAGCCGAACTACCCAGGTTATGGCCGCCGCCGAGCGTCGAAAGCACGACGGAAATGGTATGCGAACACCGGCCCCCGGAACCCTACCTTCGATCAACCAGCATCCATCAGTCGGCCAACACCCCTCGATCAACCAGCACCCCTCAGTCGGTCAACATCCAGCGGTCGGTCAGCACGCTTCAGTTGGTCAACACCCATCAGTCTCCCAACATCCATCAGTTGGTCAGCATCCTTCAATGGGACAGCATCCCTCGATGAGCCAGCACTCCTCAATGAGTCAGCACTCATCAATGAGCCAGCACTCACCAATGGGTCAGCATCCCTCAATGATGCCTGGCCTACCAAATGGAGGATATTCGTCACAGCCTCCCACCCCTAACGGAGTAGGCATCCCCAAGCGAGGACGAGAAGACGAGGACGACATACCTCGGCCAGGCCCTAATGGACACGATCATATGGGCAACATGCCTGGACTGCCAAATGGAGGATATTCCTCCCAGCCTCCTACCCCGAACGGAGCTAACGGGCTCAAGCGAGGACGGGACGAGGAGGATGATATTCCCCGTCAAGGCCCTAATGGACATGATCCTATGGTCAACTATGACATGAAGCGACAAAAGCCCATGATGGAGGGGATTCTTCCACCTGCCAACTATTATTCATTGAGTGGATACGCTCCCATCATGAACGGAGTCAGCGGTGCACTGAAGCGAGTACGCGATGATGACGATGTACCCCGGCCAGGCCCTAACGGACACGACCTCATGAATAACCTTGACCTCAAGCGACACAAGACCATGGAGACCACCGTCTCTGCTCCTGCGTATGATGCCATGACTCGACCAGCCTCTACTGTTGGTGCTGCTCATCCTACGTACGACGGTCTGGCTCGACCCGCCTCTGCTGTCGCCGCGCCTCGAAGGCAACACTCGTTCGGGTAATCACTAAACCTCGCCCAATGCTTCTTCGCTTCGTCTGCCACGAAGCTCTTCTATGGGGAGTCTGGCCTTGGGCTGTAGTATCCAGTTGAGAGACTGCCGACGAATATTTGAGACTTCCTATTTCTTGTCGCCAGCCGGCGTACCAACACATTCTTTGAAAATTTTCTTTTGAATCATTTTGCATGTCTTTTGCCTAGTACTCGGAGAGAAAGCCTCATCGGAAAACCTTTGGATCAAACGATGGTGCTGACGAGTTCACGACATGATTTCCGATTCTATGTTAACCAAGCATGCTGTCACGGATATACATTAACGAGTCAAGTTCTGCATGGAGGCTTTAATTTCTGGGAGGAGTGAGTCACTACAACGCCCTTTTCCTTTTGGGCGGACTACTCCGGGATGCGACACGAGTGCACGGTACGGACAGCACTGCCTGTAATGAGCCCAGGCGGGTATGATGACTAAGTAACGAATTATGAGGGAACAATAAAAGCTGTTTTTCGATACTGAATACAACTAGAGATTCATGAACTAAGCTACAAGTGCATTTGCAATCTTGATTTGTAACTGGAAAGTGGGTACTGACTGAAAGTAGAGACAGATACACAAACATGTTCTGTACATCGAGTAAATTGCAGGATACCTCAGACTGTTTTACCTATAGATTGCCAACGTCCCCAGCAAAGTTGTGAGTGTCACGACTTACACAATACCGGAAGAGTACGTTGGATTGAGGTCAGTCGATCCACCACGTGACGCTGATCCACTACCGTTGTCGGGTCGACGGACCCCTGCCGCAGTTGATATATTTCTAAACAAACATACTAGCGACCTAAGCCTGGACCTAACTTACTACAAGTTAAACACATCTTGTTGTGACCGCACATTGTTTGTTTCTTACTTGCGTCTTACTTTTGCTTTCAGCGTGCATCACAATGGAAACACCACTGTCACCAACCCAAGATTCCACTCTTAACATCCAAACACCAGCTACTGCTAGACGTTACGATACCTACGACGTACAGACAGTCTCGGAAACGCAGAACGAATCCTCACAAGGATCCTCTCCTTTCGTGCCTGCTGTCAACGACAGTACGTTATCCGACCAGGAGAACCGATCTCCTTCAAAGTCTCGACATTCTCGAGTCCTCTCGGGCGCAACTCTCTCGCCGCTGAAGATCCTCACCGACCAGAGAGAAGCAAGAGACGGAAGATCGAGCGAAAGATCGACCCCAAGCTCTCGCAGCCCCCGAAAGGTGTCTCCTGAGAAGCGGTTCCCTGTTAAGGTCAGCAACCCAATCGACCAGACGCTTCGTGCCAGTCACGAGAGAACACTGAGCTTGGAGGACGCTGTGCGACGGAACGAAGGTTTAAAGCGTGCTATTGAGATCTTTGAAGACGAGCAGAGCATTTTGGAAGAGAACCAAGAAAATATGGACGTTTCTATCGGCACTGTCAATATCGCTCCTACGGGAGAAATGGAGGTGGACGAGTCCTTGTGTCCAGACGATACTATGACCAGCACTTTCAGCACCTTTTCGGCTGTGCCAAACCTCACCATGTTTGCCAAGCTTGGGCAGACTCCTACCAAGCTTTCCAACGCGGATGGTCTCACACCTCGAGCAAACAAGAAAGCCGATCATTCGCCTTCCCGGACGCCACGAGCAATGTCCAAGCGAGACTCTGAGAACACAACAAACCTGCTAGACTTTACAGAGCAGCTACGTTTTCCTCACAAGTCGCCCACAAAGGGAGGTCTTTCACCATCCCGAACAGCACCCAACGTGGCAGCAACGCCATCTCGAGGTTTCGCCAACCTCATTGACTTTGACATCCCCCCAATGCCAACACCTCGCAGTGTTCCTAGCATCACGCCCCGAGAATTAGAGTCTCTGAAATCAAACTTCCTGTCTGAGATCAGCTCACTTAAGGCTTCTTTGAGTGGCAAGGAGGCTGAGGTGCAATCGCTTAAGGCTGCAGTCGGCGACGCAGAGAAGCGTGTGGGCGAATCTCAGGAGCAACTTCGTGAAGAACGCTCTCTCAAGGAGCAACTCGCAGTCGAAAAAGAAGATTGGGAGAACCGTGGACGTGAGATGGAGAATGTCTTGCAAAAGGTCAAGGAAGAAATTGTAGTGAGCCAAAGGGAACAAGAAGAGTTGGAACAGAAGCTGGAAGAGAGCGAAAAGCGACGTGAGGCAGCTGAAATGTTGCATCAGGAGGCGGAAAGCAAGATGGCTGGAATGCGCGCTGGAAAGGATGTCGACAAATCGTCACCCGAAAAACCCAAGAGCCCTAACGACTCTAACCATGAAGTTGAAATCGCTGTCGAGCGCGTCGCGCGTGAGCTACATGCCCTCTATAAGAGCAAGCACGAATCCAAGGTCACCGCTCTGAAGAAGTCTTACGAGTCTCGGTGGGAGAAGCGCGTGCACGAGCTCGAAAGCAAGATTGAAGAACTCACCGAGGACAACGAACGTCTGCGCGCTGGCGGAGATGTGACAATGTCCAAGCTTGAAGCTGAGAGCGTCGAGGCCGACGAACGCAGGGCTCAGGCAGTACGGGACAGCGCAACAATCAAGGAGCTGAATGCAGAGATTCAACGGCTCGAAGCGGTCATGCAGACAGTCCAGCAAGACAACGAGCAGCTACGAAGCTTGCTGGAACAAGAGCGCGTGGAGAAGGGTGAACTCGTGCAGCTAGCCGAGGAGATGATGAATATGCAGAGCTTTGTTGCGCAGACGCCGAAGCCAAAGCCACAGCAGCAGCAAACTCAGTCTGCATCTCGTCAGCCACATGAGAGGCAGCACGAAAGAGAGCCGGAAGCTAAGACGCCCAAGCGAAGCGCGGATCACTTTAGGAGCAGCATCAGCCGTGCTTCTGGACTACGCGCCCCTGGCTCAGGCTTCCGAGCACCTCATGAACGAACCAAAAGCGGAGGTGGCCTTCCTCGTCCAGGAGGCGCCGCTCGCAGCGGTATCATGAACTCCATCGAGAAGATGGGCAGTTATCGAGGACGTGGAGCTGAGTGAGACGAAGTATGGACGAGGTAATGATGAGCCTCAAAGGGGTAGATGAACGGTACAACTCATGACACACATAACTGTATGACGGGGATCTTGTTTTTTTCTGCGGGGCATATGTTCTGGAGAGGTTGCGAGCAACCCCCGAGCTTTGGCGTGTAGGCACTGCTTCTTGATATTCTTGTTAGTGACGGCCCACTGGCGCTTGGAGTTGCATTCACGATATGACTGGTAGTTATCAATTGGTTTAATACTTGGGCATGTCTATAAGGCTCGTCTGCTGCTGACTTGGTGCCTAGTACAAATTATGCTCGCGGGCTGGTCAACCAATGGGGTTATTTATGCTTCAACTTGAAGGGGTATTTATATTAATTCTAAAACAAATTTGTCGTCTCTTGCGTTCATGCTATCTCATCAAACGAGTTTGTCATCTGTAGTTTCGCTGTCCGGGCGTTCCAGGCCTCCTGCTAACAAGATGTTTCTTTCTCATCTTTGTTTATAATCTCTTGCATATCGTTGGTTGATCGGGATATACACTATTCGTTCTCGTGACCAATTTCCCATGTCCTAACTTAAAGATTGTAGGCCTTCTTGGCTGTTCCACCAAAGATCATGGCACGCTCCTCATCGCCCAAGGTAGCCATCCAGCACATGCGCTCGACGACGCTGCGCCATCGGGGCCAGGCGTCTTTGGTGTTGACAGTGCAAACGGGCCAGTCGCTGCCGAACATGATGCGGCTGGGGCCAAAGGTGGCAAGGACAATGCCGAGCCAGCCAAGGGCGGCCTCAAAGATATGATTGGGGTCCTGATTGCGTAGGGAGTCGGGCATCTCGGAGAAGCCACCAGAGAGCTTCATGTAGACGTTGGGGACTTTGCTAAGAGCGTAGACTGCAGTGCGCCAGGCGTGGAAGGCTGTGTCTGAGGTGAGGTTGTAGATGCTGAAGTCGGGTTTGCAGAGATGGTCTATGAGGCGCCGTTAGCTCAGGGTTTGGAGAAGGGGGGAGAAGAAGACGAACTTAGCACCAATGTGACCCTTTCCTCCTCGGGGACACCATCATGGACACGGTCGACAAACTCAATGACCTCGTCGAGCTGCTTCTTTCCACGGCGGTGCTGATCGACACCAACATCAAAGGTGAAGCCTCGGCGGCCGAGCAGCTTGACGCTCTCAATAAACTTGTCTTCCAACATGGTGCCGTGGGGCTTGTCCTGTAGCAAATAGCGGAACCCCTTGATCTTTGGCCACGCATCGCCCGCCTCCTCCTTAACGCGATCGAGATATTTCTCCAGGACCTCGGGACCGCTCGGCAGCGGCGCCCAGGGCACGATACCTAAACACAGCTTTGCGTCGTCGGACGTGTGGCCCTCTCCATCGCGCGGCTGGCCGAGCGCAATGCGCTTGAGCCACGAGACCTCGGCTAGAGGCGCCTCCCAGCCAGAGCCATCTGCAGCGCCAGATTCAATGTCGTTCTTGCGGTCTGTCTCGACGAAGACAAAGCCCAGGAGGGACGGGGCTGACGAGGTGGCTTCGCGGTACTGCTCGAGAGAGTGCTGGCCGGCGAGGGGATGGTCGGGGGTGCACCAGGCGAGGGACTCGGTTTCCGAAGCTGGGTAGAGGTGAATATGGGAGTCGATGATGGGGAGGATGAGCTGGTCGTCGGACATGATTGCGGCTGGGTAAGAAATAAGAGGATAGAAGATGGAGCTGGAGCTCTGGAAGTGAGCAAAGACTGGTAGAGCAGAGGCACTGCTGATGCAATGTGGTCGACCGATTTGACACAGGAATTGAACTGTCGAGAAGCTTTATCTTGTTTGATCCTCTATGAAGTCAAAACAAGAAATTCAATGCGTTGTTGGCTACAGGTAGGCAGATACAGAAACAACGTTACAAGTACGGTGTAGATAAGAATTAATGTTTGATATCGCAGCATACTTAGGTAGTCTACCACGAAACTCAGGAGACCCGCATTACGATAATTAGTAAGGTACATAGGTACGCGCGGGCTTGACGAGGGGTACTACTCGTAGCATGCCCGCTATCGGAGGTGACTCCAAATTCTCTCCTACAGCGCACCGTCTTACTTAAGGGTGAACGAGCCCCTCCCCACAACCCCTCCGCCGACTTTGTATTCCTTTATCTTTCCACTCAAATCCAATCGAAACTCTAGAGCCGGTCGACTCCCTTGGATATGCAGCCTAATCCCTTGATTCCCGATCCCACTTGTGACTTGCATTGGGGCGAGTTCCGTGGAGGTAAGCAATGCCGCTATGCCCAAGCAAAACTGGCGTCATCAAACGACTTTCTTCTCACTTCCCGTTACAGCGATCCATGACATATTTGCAGACAATGCAAAGCGAGTGCCCGATAGACAATGTGTCATTGAGACTAGAAGCTCACGAAGCCCCGAGCGCATTTTCACATACCGCCAAATCAACCAAGCCTCCAACCAAATAGCACATCACCTCATCGCTCATGGCTGCAACGTAGGCGATGTTGTCGTCATTTATGCCTACCGAGGAGTCGACCTCGTCGTTGCCTATATGGGCGCCCTCAAGGCCGGCGCAACCGTCAGTGTCCTCGATCCTCAATATCCTGCAGAGCGCCAGAAGGTTCTACTGGGCGTTTCGCGACCCAAGTTTCTCATCTACATCCAGAGAGCCATTGAAGAGTTTGGTCAACTTCCCGACATTGTCAGCGAATTCATTGCTACCAGCCTGCACGTCAAGGCCACGATTCCGTCGCTACATCTTTCAGATAGCGGCCATATAACAGGAGGCTCTTTTGAAGGTGGTGAAGACTGCCTCGCAGCTCAGGCACCTCTCAAAGATCACCATCCTGGTGTCATTGTTGGCCCCGATTCTATTCCTACGCTTTCATATACTTCTGGTACCGAAGGAATCCCGAAAGGGGTGCAAGGGCGGCATTACTCACTGACGTACTACACGCCATGGATGGCGGAGAGGTTCGGCCTTTCAGAGAACGACAGATTCACCATGCTTGTAAGTTCGGAGCAAGCATTTATTCCTTCAATTTGACTAACATCAGCGAAGAGTGGTATAGCACACGACCCCATTCAAAGGGATATCTTTACTCCGCTCTTCCTAGGCGCAACTCTCCTTGTGCCACCAGCCGAAGTTATCACCTACGGACTTCTAGCTGAGTGGATGTATGAGCACAAGCCCACGATTACTCACCTTACACCTGCCGTGGGCCAGATCTGCGTTGGTGGTGCCACTGCTCAGTTCCCATCACTTAGAAGAGCTTTCTTTGTGGGCGATATTCTGACTAAGAGGGACTGTCGAAAGTTGCTCGATCTTGCACCCAATACGAGGGTGATAAATCTCTTTGGATCCACTGAATCACAACGTGCTGTCTCCTTCTTTGAGATACTTAGCAAAGCTGAGGACCCGGACTTCCTAGACTCGTTGCCGGATATCATCCCCGTTGGCCAGGGCATGCTGAACGTCCAGCTGCTGGTAGTCGACCTCCAGGACAAGAATAGGCTCTGCGATGTTGGTGAGCCTGGTGAACTGTTCATTCGTGCCGCGGGCCTTGCGGAAAGTTACCGTGGGGATGATGAGAAGACTCTGGAACTGAATCGGTCTAAATTTGTGACGAACTGGTTTGTTGATCCAGCCCAGTGGATTCAAGAGTCTTCCGTCATTCCGGGTTATAAGGGGGCACGAGACCGCCTGTATCGGACTGGTGACTTGGGTCGGATGCGTGAGGACGGGAATGTTGAGTGTATAGGGCGGATCGATACGCAAGTCAAAATTCGAGGCTTCCGAATAGAGCTTGCCGAGATCGACATCACCCTATCCCGGCACCCGTATATACGCGACAATATCACGGTTGTGCGGAGAGACAAGAATGAAGAGCAGACTCTTGTCACATATTTTGTCCCTGAGACGAAGCGGTGGTTTGAGCATCTCCAAACGCAAGAAAAGCCAGATGTTATTGAGCAAGAGATTGAGTTTGAGACAATGGCAGGCATGCTCAGGCGGTTCAAGCTTCTCTCTGACGACTGCAAAAACTTCTTAGCCGCCAAGGTTCCGAGCTACGCTGTTCCAAGCATTTTCATCCCTCTGGCCCGGATGCCGCTGAATCCGAACGGGAAGATCGACAAACCAGCTCTCCCTTTCCCTGACCCAGCTGATCTTCTGTCGGTTGCTAAGAGGAGAGCCTCATCAGTTATTAACAATATGACTGACACCCAGAAACGACTGGCCGCAGTGTGGGCTTCGGTTCTCCCCAATCGCTCCGCCCGAATGTTTGTCCCGTCTTCAAACTTCTTTGACGAGGGTGGCCATTCTATCCTCGCGCAGCAGATGTTTTTTCTTATCAAGAGTGAATGGAAGGGCATTCATCTGCCAGTCACTGTCATCTTTCGTTCCCAGACTCTTCAAGCCCTCTCTACAGAGATTGACAGAGCTCTGGACCCCATTGGCCTACGGTTAGACGCTGCGCCCGTACTTGAAGACGGAGAGGCCAAGGACGAAGCATACGCAGCGGATGCAAAGGAGCTACTGTCCCAGCTCCCGGACACCATCCCGCAGGCGCCGTTGGCTTGGGACTATACCAAGTCGCGACCTACCGTGCTCCTAACCGGCGCCACCGGTTTTCTTGGGTCTTACATCCTACGTGAGCTTCTTGAAGGCCCAGCAAAGGCGCATGTTATTGTCCACGTTCGCGCGGACGACGCAGAAGCAGGTTTCTCAAGGGTAAAGTCCACAATGATGGCCTACGGTCTTTGGTCTCCAGACTGGTTGTCTAGGATCGAGACGGTGGCAGGAGATTTGTCCAGGTCTTCTCTTGGCTTGAGCGAGGATACATGGCAGCGCCTCTCTAAAACCGTTGACCTTGTTGTGCACAATGGTGCCCAGGTCAATTGGATGCTACCATACTCAAGGCTCAGAGCGCCTAACGTGATTAGTACGCTGGATTGCATTCGGCTATGTGCAGCTGGGAAGCCAAAGCGACTCTGTTTTGTCAGCTCTACATCGACTCTGGACACCGACTACTACGTCCAATTATCACGAGATGTTAAGGGTGGAGTGTTAGAGACAGACAACCTGGAAGGTAGCTGCAAAGGCCTTGGAGCAGGCTATGGACAGTCCAAGTGGGCCAGCGAGTATATAATTCGCAATGCTGGGAGCAGAGGGCTCACAGGGGCTATTGTTCGGCCTGGGTATATCACTGGGGACCCAGCATCAGGCACCTGCGTCACTGACGACTTTCTTGTACGGCTGTGGAAGGGTTGCCTACAGGTTGGGGCACGTCCAGACATCAGCAATACTGTTAACGCAGTGCCTGTCTCGCGGGTCAGCCGCATTGTTGTCGCTGCAGCCTTGCAGCTTCCCGCTGCAACCGGACAGGGTGTTCATGTGGCTCAAGTCACAAGCCATCCGCGACTCACACTCAATGAATGGATTGGCACTCCAGAAACCTACGGATACCATATGCCACTCGTACCTTATCGAGACTGGTGCGCTAAAGTTGTCAGCCACGTCGAAGATGAGGCCCAGGAGGAGCACGCTTTACTCCCCCTGTTCCACTTCGTAACTGGGGACCTTCCTGCTAACACACTTGCTCCGGAGCTGGACGATCGACAAGCTTTAGCAGCCCTTAAGCTATACGAGGAGGGCAGCTTGAGCAATGATACACCGCCTGCAGTAAGTCCACGCACTATTGGCGTATACCTTGCGTATTTAGTTGCGATTGGGTTTTTGCCTTCACCAGGAAATGGTGAGCACGGATTGCCCAAGGTTGATATTAGCAGTCTGCAGGCTTTGCAGGACACACTAGGTGGGAGATCGGCGAAGGCTTAGGTATCACAAAGATAACAGATCTTGATCGAATGTGAATAAAGCCATATTCAGGTGTCTCAAAGTGTTCTCTTTGCGAATCATGCCAAATGTTTACGCGTCCCACAGTTCCCTGTCTGCCACATATCCGTTAGAATTCTTTGTCTTGGACCAAGCTGGTCCGATGTCCGCAATTGATGTAACCAGCCTTCTGGCCGATCCTGAGGGGGTTTGCACAATACAGCGAGGGCTTCGACTATGTGATAAAGCTGCTGCGCGTCAACTGCAGCGTGGCGGTTTCTGCCTGAGAGTCGATGCGTTGCACCCATAAACAAAGGAAACAACACAGGTAGTCTGAGTGGGAGGCTTTGGCCGTCTGTTAAACTCGCCGCTCTGGAATTATTTCGGAAGTCTTTCTACTCGCAATCATGTTGCCGACAAGGATATGTCGCAAGGTCTGGATGCATACATAGCCTTCAGGTGCCCGCCCCTTTACGGTTCAGAGTAAGATGGGCTCATTGTACATGAGGTACACTTGGGCACCGAAACATGTATTATTTTATAGAGACATATCAAATCACATCAACGGCTTCAAGAGAGGTTCATTTCATTCATGAATAGATTCATATCGTCATCTATCCCGAGACAGCTAAGCTAGTTCATTCATTAATCGTGGCTCATGACTGCCTTTCCCATTCATCATCCACCTCATACTTCGTAATGGCTAGTCCAGAGACCTTCATCCATGGCCAGGTCTTGGACCACATCCAGATATTGACTGCAAGAGATGGCATCTCATCATCAAGGCAGATGAGAGTCTCTTGCGCATTGACAGTGTTGATTCTGGGAAACATCTCAAGATGTCCCAGCTCACTCGAGAATCAGTAGAGTGAGAAAAGATTACGTCTGCGCAGCCACGAGAGAGGTCCATCGTGGCTGGGCGGGACGGTCGCAGCATCGACACAGCTGACTATCAACGCATTGACGCGGTGAGACGCTCGAAACCAGCTCGGCGTGCCATCCGCGCCAAGGGGCGTGACGTGGGCTGGAACATGAAAATGATTGCTGATATTACCACAACAACATGGGTCGAGTCATCCCGGCGCCGGTGTGCTGCCAGGGGATGCTCGATTCAAGGAATGAACGGCTAAAGGTTCTCTCAACCTGTTGCCAGAGATCTCTCCATACACTGACGCATCTATGCAACGACTCCGTGGCGGCGGGAGCTGGTGCGTGAGACGGAAGCTTCATACTCATACTCGTCCTCGCTGCCGCTGGAGCAGGAGTCGCTGTCATCATCGTAGCCACAGCGGGATCCGCCGCAGTCGAGCTTGACGCGCTCGCCCTTGCGGGTGATGCCGTAGCGCTCGCAGGTGCAGGTGCTGACCTCGGAGCCGGGGGTGCTGTAGCCAGAGAGGGACGAGCTGGGAGAGGAGCTGTCGGAGCGGTAGGACAGAGAAGAGCCGCTGGAGGAAACGGGCGAGGTACCGAACTCGGTGATGAACTCGTCCTCGATGTTGGCGCTGCCGAAGCGGTCGGCGAGCTCCTCGAGGGCCTCGTTGTCGTAGTAGGAGGCATCCAGGATGTGCTTGGTCGCGTGGGGAGACATGGGCTTGGGGGCCTGGATCTGGGAGACTGACAGGGGGCGGCCCTTGGGGATGTCTACGGAGAGCTTGGAGCTGTGGCGCGAGGAGCGGGACTCCTTGTCCTTGGAGGAGTGGCGCGAAGAGCTCTTGCTGCTGGAGGAAGACTTGTGCGAGGAAGACTTGGATGAGGACTTGGAAGAAGAAGACGACGACGACTTGGAGGAAGACTTGGAAGACGAGGAGCGGTGCGAGGACGACTTGTGAGAGTCGACAGGGACGTCGAGGATGTTCAGCTCACGGCCAGTGGTGGGCTCAACAGTTGAGGAGACGCTTGGGTTGTGGGCAACGTGGTAGCCATCGATGATGTAGTAGTACCAGTATCGCTGGCCAGCCTCAAGAGTTGAGTTCTGGAATCGAAAGGTGCCCTTCCAGGAGCCGGACTTGGACGAAGTCTTGTCCTTGGAGAGAGGGAGCTGGCCGGTGTAACCGTCCCAAGAGCCGAGAAGATGGACGGTCTTGACGCCGGAGGAGACGCGGAGAGAGAAAGAGAGTTGGATAGCCGACATTATGACTTGATTAATTGATTAAACAGTGTTGTGTGGTTTGGAGAATTGATGATGCCGATAATTGCAAATGTGAAAGTTGCGAGCAAGTGAAATCCGTGATTTCTGTAATTAGATGATGATTCGATCAAGGCAAAAAAAGAATTTGTTGTAAAAATGTGTATCGTCTCTAAAGCTGACCAGCAACTTGTAGTGAATTCAGAGTTGACAATAGTGTTTTTGAGATTAGAGACAACGAAATTAGAAGTATAAAGAGCAGAGACCAGCTCCACGGTGAACAAACAAAAAAACACGAGGGGGGGGAGGGAAGAAACCCAAAAACAAAAACCGGATTGACGATTGAAGAAGACTTGCTGAAGAAGAAAGAAAGAGAAGAAGAAAAAAGGAGAGTTGAGGGCAGCGGGTGTTGGTCCTGTTTATAAGAAGCGGCCGTGTATAGCGGCCGTGAGACTCCATACCTTGGTAAACATCCAACTGCCCCCTGCGAACCTACATGCGGTTGCCTTAGGAATAGAGATGCTCAAGAAAACAGGTCGCTTTTGCGCAAGACAAGAAAAACAGCCAATGAGATGTTGTAGACAAGGAAATGCCGAGTTCATGTCGTTGACTATCACACGGTTCCCTGCAAGGACAAGCGTGGGCGGTTAAGCAAGAGGTGGATCAAGAAAGTGCGTGCATCAAATTTAGATGTTGGAGGCAGCCCCGAGACCCCGAGAGAAACACTGCGCCAATTAGAAGCCTTCTACCGCTAAACAGACCCAAATAGGGACCCTCGTCGAGCGTCTATTTCAGCGTTGCTATTGGTCTGTGGCACCGCTAGAACTAGAGCCCCTCGTCACTCTGCAGACTGTCCAATGGCGTGCTCGACCTCAACGTCGTCAACCACATCTCACCCATAACCTCGTGCAGTTCAGCCTGCAAAGCCATTGTTGTTTTTTCATGTACGGCCTCGCGACACGATTCGTCGACTCTCGTGGCCTCATTGCAGTAGATTACTGCATCAGCACGCATGGAATCTATGGATCATGCACGGTCTAGGCTCATCTCTATTGCATCTGCCGTGATGTCCTGCCTGCCTTGCACCGCACACGCACACGCACACGCACACGCACCGCTTTGACATCTCTGTCCGTTATTGGGCGACTCTGCAGTCGGGCAAACTGTAGTGCAACCCTCAAGTTCATGCGACCGAAATCGAAATCGGGCGAGTCAAGAGAGACTCATCCATCCAGCCTCTTGACGGAACGATGCGCTCCGTGGTCATCGTATTACGGCAGTAGCGGTATATCACACTGCATCTGCAAGCTAAATAGTGATGTAGGGTGGGTTATCATGTCTGCACTAATTACTACAGTACAGCTGCAAAGTACCATACATGGACGAGAAAGACATGTGGGACTGGCGGAGGCCCATATCGAGGCCTCGTCTGTATTCCCATGGCCAGCCACCTCCATTCACATCCCTGAAAGGGCTCCTCATTCATATGCAGACCGAAATCTCTGATGGCCGGTACCGTCAAGATGAGGGCCCTAGAATTAACAATGATGCTGACGAATGACTTGACACATCCAAGTTGGCACGATGGGTCTACGCATTTCGTCCGCGTGTGTCCGAGAATCTCGACATTCCAGGCCTAGTATCGGTAACATCGGCCCTCCGTCATCCGACTCTATATGCATGCTATGGCTTTTTAGCTCCGGCGGGTATGTGAGGTCAGTCACATTCTCACTCGCACCAAGAGAGTCCACCATAAGAGTCCACCGCTCTCTGCAGTAGGCCACTCACTGCTGTGCCTGTTTGTGAAGGCTGCCGAACAAGTGAGGGGCATTATTATTTTTGCGCAACTCGGAAGAAAGGATCTTCATTGCGGGGGACCTTTTGCCAAAGCATGACCTTGTCTACAGTATGGCGTAGTCATAGTGTAGGGGTCAATTGATGCTTGTGAGGACTGCCTTCAAGTTGGTTGAGAACTACAGTCTACTGTGCAGTATAGCATGCGACCCTCCCACAGAAGATGACAATCTCTTGACAAGGGGAGAATTCAGAGTAGGTCTTTACGTTGTCCTAGATACTGTTGGTATTTCGCTATGGAATAATGCTTCTGTGTTGTGGGGCATCAAGCCTCAGCAGCGTCCACTGGCAAATGTGTTGTAAAGCAATAAAGAGGATGACCATGTATCTGGGAATACTGACTTGGTAGGTAGTCTCTCAATTGTCTTGAAACATACATATTTCAGCTGGAATGAGATTGTCTATTGGTTTCTCATATTGCAAGCTATGTAATACCGAGTCGTGCGTGCTTCGTATGAGCCACAAATAATGAATAAACCTACCTACGATAAAATGTAACAAAATATGATTAACTACCAAATCAGACATAGCTAACTACCTAGGTAGGTAATTGGAGCACCTAGTAGGCCCTGGAAAGGATACAGAGAGACCCAGAGAGATGAGATGTGATCACGTGGGTACCCGTCGCGTCACTGCATCCTCCAATCCAACGCGCTGTTACGTCGCGTCTTACACCCGCTAGACACGCATTAAAGATCCATCGCTGCTTGGCCTGCCTATCTGAGGTCCAATTCTAAAACTGCTAGCCACGTTTAATTGAAACCTCGTGAGATTGCTGATTACAAACCAAGATACTTGAGTCAGGCCGAATTTTCAACCTTTTAGAATTTTAGTGTCTCATCTCAACATTCGCCTTTACTTACTTGGCTGCCTGGTGGAATTGGCCCTCTAAGCAAACTCCGCCCTGTCATGAGATATCTCTTGACAAAGCCTTTTGCTTTCTCGTGCCTCAGAACTCAGCAACCTTATCCCAAACTGGCTCTCTCAGGCCAACGGCTTCGCCTTCACCACACCATGACTACCGAAGACTTCGCAGTAGACGATGCCCTCATCGCGCAAGTGACAGGGTACGTTGAGAAGTACATGTCCAACTACGATGCTTCGCACGACTTCAATCACATCCAGCGTGTTCTCCGCCTCTCCCACCATATCCAATCTCACACACCCTCAACACGCCGCTCTCTGGTGACTCTCTCTGCGTTGCTCCACGACGTCGGTGACAAGAAGTACGTCCTTCCCGGCCAGGACCCATCCCGCATGGTTTCGGATGTACTCGTCTCCTTCGGGGCCCCGACTGCCCTGGCCGACACCGTTCAGGCCATCTGCCTCGGCGTCAGCTACTCCTCCGAGATCAAGGACCCGGCGCACACGCGGGCCTTGGTGGACGAGTATCCGGAGCTGGCAGTTGTGCAGGACGCCGATCGGCTGGACGCCATTGGCGCGGTGGGCATCGCGAGAACGTTTGCTTTTGGAGGTGCCAAAGGCCGTACGCTGGAGAACACGATGGAGCACTTTGATGACAAGCTGTTGCTGCTCGAGGGCATGATGAAGACGGCCGAAGGGAGGAGACTGGCAAAGGAGAGAGCCGAGAGGTTGCGGCTGATGAAGGAGTGGTGGCAAGATGAGACAAACGAGGCTATCTGATCTGGAGCGGGCTGTGCCTCTTGAGGCCCAGTATTAATAAAAAAGAATCTGGCCATAAAAAAGGCAGTTCACCATATATCTCTTGCACAGGATTTCTATGCATACATTTATCCCGTTACCGTCGTAAGGGACTCGTAAGGCTCGGGGTGTGGGGGCTTTACGCTTCCCCGCAAACCTACGGTAAAAGCACAGGCATCATACAGTACCCGGACAACTTAGCCGCTTAATTCAAGCTCGGAGCTGAATACTACCTGAGGAAACGTAGCTGAGTACTATGTATGGTAATAATAAACAGTGAGACTGACTCGATTGGTGGGTGGATCTATCTAAATTTACTACATACTTTCACATGAGAACCGCTGTGGACTAGGGGTCCAGTACCTACTTACCTATCTATACAATAAGGGTACATAGGACAAGACATCAGCTCGCTCAGGAGATACTTCAAGTACTCAAAATATAATATAGACTCCTTTGCTATTTCCTTCTTCCTCTCTTCTATTGTCTCTTTCTTCTCAGTCTTGCATTGTCCACATAACGCATACGCTCAGACGTATACGCTCTCAACTAAAACCGCAATGGATACGCTCCCGCCAGAGATTCTCATCCAAATACTAGACAACATCCCATCCCCAGCAGTAAAAGAGGCCCGCCTCACCTCCCGCACTTTCAATGCAATCCTCTCAAAGCGCACTTTTGAGGTGCTCGTCTCCTTTCTCGATCCCGCAGTAGCGCAGAGCACTCTCACAGCCATAGCACAAGATCCCCAGCACCGACGCCGCCGACCCTCTATATGGTCCCCCAGTTGTATCGCGCCACCGAGTTTGCCGGTCGACGAGGCATTTCTTATGGCATTATGGGCTGGCTTGCGCGGAAACTCAAGGGCCATAGGAATGGGTGGGAATGGGGACAAGTTGGACGTTGGTGGTTGGCAGAACGGTGTGGGAAGGCCTGACGTAACTGAGGAAGAGTTGAGACTGGTCTTGTTTCGATATGCACTTTACTTGAGCTACGTGAACGAGTATGAAGAGGGACATGTGCCACACGCTTGGGTTTTCAAGGCTCTATGCACGGCCTAGCACCAGGCTTTTCATTGATGTATTCACGTAGCTGAGCATGGAAGCATAGCACAAAGCACAGCAAACAGTGTGGTTTTTTCTTTTCTTTTCTTTTCTTTTCTTCTTCTTCTTTTAAAGCAACCAATTGTATTTTTGAGTATACCTTCAAAAAAGGTAAAAATATGAATCAAAGTCTAGTCTAAATGAATGGTCGCTAGTATTAAGTGTGGAAATTAGTATATAAGTCGTGCGTGTGTGTAGGTGTGTATGCCAATGCCAACCGAACGCTCTCGGATCTCATATAATGCGTCCTCCCATCGCTCGGTCCAGTCAGTGAGTGAGTGGATGTCCGAAGCGGTAAATGTAAACCCCCAATTCTATAAACGCCGTTCGCTTCCGCAAACCAAATCAAGTCGTGTCAAATGCTATGCTATGCCTTCATGCATCGTGTAAGGATCGTAAGAATTTTTTTTAGAAAAAAAGGTTGAGTGATCAATAGACTGGCAAATGCCAAGCTTAGATCAGGTAGGCGGCAGCGAAGCCAGCAATGGCCAGGAGACCGGTGACGGTGTTCATCGCAGCACCAGCAGTAACAGCCTCGGGAGCGTCGGTGCTGGAAGGCTCATGGTCCTCCTCAGAGTCGGAGCCGCTGTTGGTGCCCCTGCTTCCACTTTGGCTGCCCTCGCCGCTGTCCCTTCCGCTGTCACTTCCGCTTTCACCACCCTGAGGGGTCTTTCCACCGTAAGGTCCATCGTTGCCAGGGTGGCTAGGGGTAGTTCCGTTGGGATAAGGATGAGCACCCCCAGTGGGGACGGGGTGGTAGGTGTGGTGAGGAGGAGGGTTGACGGCGGTGGCATTGTGGCCAGGCCCCTTGGGGACCGTGTAAGTGACGGTCTTTGTCACACTCTGGCCAGGGAGGGTTGGGTGAGGGTAAGCGTAGGTCTGAGTCTTGGTGATAACATCACCGCCAGGATGGGTAGGCACGGGCTTGGTGTGCTTCCCGGGCTCAGTAGGGTTGGGATAGTGAGGCTGAGAAGGGACCTCGGTGACAGGGCAGACAGTTGTAGAGACGGCGATGGTCTCGGTCGTGACGTGACCAACAGGGCAGTTGGCAACAGTAGGGGGGCACTGTGTGATGGTATATGTCTTGGTGCTGTAGACGGTGCTGGTGGTGTACTCGGTAGCAGGGTGAGTGGGCTTGGTCGCGTTGCCGGGCTGGGTGTAGAGAGTGGTGAAGCCGACATCTGTTGCGCTGGGCATGGGGTAAAGACCAGTGTTTGCAGATGGTGTGCCATAGACAACCGTCTAATGAATCATCCATGTTAGTATAGGTGAAAACAGGGGAGCTCGATCAAGACTTACGTCCTTGTCACCGTAGTGAGCGTTGGCGACGGCGGCCGCAGCAGCAGCAACAATGATTCCTGAAGTTCTCATGATAGTTGTTGTGATTGATGTTGAGTGTCTGGGCTAACGAATGTACTTTGTCAATGTATGTAGATGGACAGAGCTAATCTTTAACGAAAGACGATGGTGTATAAGTAAGATACGAAAGAAGGGGCTGAAGGTGAGGCAAAGCTTTTCTTATATCCCACTGACCTGGCGGCCCGGATTGTTGGGTACAGTAGGGCGGAGCCGACTAAGGCCTTGTCCCGTCAGTTCGATGCTATTCCAGGCCAATGGGGGCCGACTAAGCCCATGGCGATGTGGCTGTTGAAAATGGCGATATGGATACGAGGTGTGGGCTCCCAGATCTCCGTATTGCTGACAGTTGCTGACAACCTTTGCGGCACTCCCACTAGAGTCCCAAATAGGAACAAGAGCCCAGAAGAGACATGTTACTTGCTTGGCAGCGTTATCATCAACATGCAACGGAATGGAACCATGCCATGCCCAAAATGCACCTACCTAGCAGGGCCTGGGGTAAATCTTTGCAGGATGAGACCCACGATGATAGCCGTAGGCTCACGGAGGTTGATCCTCTCCACTTTCTGACGGCATCCAGTGTATTCCTGGCCTACATACAATACGATTCGAGCGACCGAGGCACGACATTGGATAACAAGATCGAACCCTACACGCATGTGTGGCTTTGTCAGCGTGCAACGATTCGATCTCGAGGAAAAGCTTAATCCATCAGTTGCTTGTGGCGGAGGTAACGTCAGGTTGGAGGCTGCCGTCAAAGAATTGACAGCGGCTATTCTTGGAATATGGCGTTCTTCATCCGAGCTAGGCGGTCCGCCATGTGCCCCGTGCCCTGCGCCGGGGCGGCCGGCCACGCTCACCACCGAGATGGGGCCGCTCGTTTACTGAGCCTCAGCAGAACCCAGAACCCAGAACCCCGGATTGCTGGATGGAAACAATGATTGGGAATGTTTCAACGGCCTCCGATGGCTGATGACTTCATCGCAACAACCCTTTGTCTGGATCTCGTGCTCCAAATTTGGTTCATCTGCTTCTCCAAATAGATTGGCATGTGTCGTGACAGGGGTTGGGCGGTGGTTGGAGTCTGAAGATATCAGTTTTTGTTTATCGTAAAAACGTGAACATGCTGACCCGCTGGGTGACGGTGACGGTGACTCAATCGGCAAGTGATCTTCTCCCAACCTCATTTTCTGGACCCCGGTCGCATGGTCGGTACATCGCACATGTCCAATGCCCTTATCAGTTCCATCTACCTCGTCTGTATGTATACTGTACATATCACACCCTTCTGTGCTGTATCTATGTTCATCGAGACAGCACATCTTGGACCCAAACGACTGGCAGTGGCTTGTATGTAAACTTTCCAGGCTGTAGTACTGCCGTAACGTTGCGCGCCAGTCGGGACCTACCGACCTGAGCAGGGTGCCTAGGTACCTAGTCTAGGGCCCTGTGGCCTGTGGCTTGCTCTATCTATAGTAGCGCCATAGCCTCTTCTCAGCCTCATCCCACGGCCGGGATTCTCTACCACCAAGCTTGTGACGAGTCGGGTCAGCAATGTTGATAAATATATCATGCAAGCCTCCGTCCGAGTTGGCAGCCACGCCGTCAATCTCATTGTGGAAAATGGTCCATGGAGAAGTCCGTCATGAAGTGGTGATGTTGACACCACGTTTGGCCCGCACAATGCGTCTCGTCCGCCTAACGTTAGCCCTTGTTCAGGTGACATCGGCCAGTCAACACTCGGCGGGTACCAAGATGCCCAGGATGAGGGAATTAGCAAGGCTATCATACTAACATACGAACTCGACAGCGACTCGTATCTCTAGCCCAGGTGTCATGGCAGCAACATCAGGCTGAATGCCCACTCGAATCGAGTTGAGATACGAAGTAATCGGCCCAGTATCAGGAAGTGCATCGATGAAAAGCGCAAACGGCCCTCACGGTTGTCACCTTCTGAATCCCGAGATCTTGCAGGAACCGGTTTGCCCAAAGTTCTTTGCTGCAAGGATGCGGGATCAATGCTGAGCTGGCCCGCTGTTCTGAGTCCAGAACCGTCCTGCCTGCGCTGCCCCATTTCGATTCCGCTCAAGATTCTGCATCTGTTGTCGGGACAATGGCAGGCGGCCAACCTGGAAGCTAGGAGAACAAGTTTGTCTGACCAGCGTAGTTGCTATTTGGATATAGTAAAATGTTGGGGCAAGGGACAGCCGTGCTCCTGGAGGCGATGCCTTTCTATCGTACAAGCACGTGATCTGGATTGGATATGTGCCTGGGTACCTACCTACTCTGTGGAATCACAGGTTTCAATGGGAGGTAGTTCATTGTTGCCTTTTCAATGGTTTCGGGTTCCATTGTAATTTGCATCACTTAACTACCGTGGTTTGCCTCGATGTGTGTTCAGGGCGACTGGTCGGCATTATCATCGAAAGGCAAGGGTCGTTTCCATAGAGAATTGTTGTTTATTCTTTACTAAAGAGTTTGGTCCTGTTTAATTTTGCCATAACCTATCCGATTTATACCTGGGAGTCATGCTCATCCAGCCAAGCTATAATCCGCAGCAATAACATCAGCTTGGCCCATCTATGCATATTCACACGGAACTACGCTCAGTCACCATAACAGACTTTGTGATGGCAGGCATGCCATCACAACGTAAGAGATGAAAACCGAACGAACGTATAGCTGGTGAATTTTATATGTCCATATGAATCATAGTGCAGGCTCTGTGTATCAACGAATGGTACTATAGGGTAGCATGATGTGAGTGAGTGCGAGGGTATCTTTTAATAAGAGCATTTAGGTCTCCCCTTACCGCCAGACAAATGGAGGGCTAAAAGACTTCACTGACATATTCCAGAAAACAAAGTATCAGATGCAGGGTCTCAGGGGCCTGTTCGTAGTCAGGGACTGAGCGTCCTCGTGATAACACACAGACCAAAACTCTGGTGGCTGATGGGCTAACCAATAAGCTAAACGTGTGCCTGCAGGGCTGAATCCGAGACGTGTGAAGCCTCAAATTGTGTAGCAAGAGGCTTCTTAGTATGTGCAGTTAAGTTGAAGATTAGCATCTAAAGCATACTAGAGTTACAGAAATTAGAATTAAATCAATGGGATTGTATAAAATCTACCGCTGAATGTCAGTCTTACTTACAAGACTTCCTCATTATGCTTTACTACGTAGTACTGTAGAGTTATCAAAAGGGTTAACCAATCTTTACAGTGAACCAGATTTTTCTTGGACTACGTGCCAGGGTAGAATATTGCCAGAAGTTAGTTGTTCCGCTTTGCACGGTTTTTGCAGCAATGGGTTCTGATTCGATTCTCAAGCATGCAAATGCAGGTGAAAAGAGGGCCATGAGGGTTGTAAGCCAGCCGGGTGGGAGAGGCGCTTTGTATCGTGAGTGGCTACCCGAAGACACCACTTGTGTCGGCTTGCAGGTGCCTAAGGTTGGCATTATTGCTTTCGTCTTAGTGGCATCATTCTAAGATCGGTAGGGTCACGCCTCCGGGGCGACCAATTCGTCCCCGAGGCACAAAAGTTGGGGGTGGTGATGATGCTAACGAAGTGCTGCAGTTAATGTCTGAGAGCAGTGAGTGAAGCGTCACAGTAAGGAGGCAGGATCCAAGGGTTGAGCGCGGGCTGGAGCAAACTGGATAGAATTAATGCATTGGTACTGTAGTCATTCAGCCAACCAGCACTATGGGCAACCATGTTTCGTGGTGTAAGTTGCCTGCCTCTAGGTATGGAAGGTATTGCTGGGTAATAATCAATCGGGGGCGGGGCAGTGCAGTGTGTTTCTTCTTTCTTTGCACTCCGGGCCAAGTTATGATCCTTGCATTTTTTTTTTGCAGCGAAGGCTGTCTTTGATGAAAGAAAGAAAAGAGCTAGTCCGCTGCTAGTCATTTCATCATTCCTCTAATTCTATCCACGCGGCCGTTGATAGACTTGTACGAGATATTTCTTTCTAGGACCTATAGGTAGCAAGTTCTTGTCAAGAATACTGCAACAGAAAGGGCTTGCCAGTGTCTCAACAGTATTGTGATGTAATCAATCCAAATCTCATGGTGAAGTATTCTGTTCCTTCAACTGCGTGTCATCCAACAATGCCTCACAGTATGAGGAAACGCCTTCAACCCTTGGGCTCAAAATTGAGACGCCAAGCTCTGCCCAATGGTATAGCCAGAATGGACAGTCCAACTTTTCAAAGGGGTTGCCATCAGACAAAGACCTCTTATGCCCCTTGCGTATACAGAAACGCCTCGCTCAGATCGTTCTACTTGATGCCCCTCGTAAGACTCGATGCTTACATTGCATCCATTGGTAGCGACGCCTGTCGACAGTAAGAAACCCAATCCAATACATGGGATGATAATGGAAAGGTATTGGCCCCCGATCTGAGAGGTTGGGTTCCATGGTCATGGTTGGTTGCGTCACTCCAGTGCTAAACTTCCCCACTGGGAAGGACGCTCCTGCACTGGGCGACTTCCCGTCACTTGGAAGGAAGACTGTTGGCTCGGGCCGCCTGGGCCACCCACTGCAGCGTGAAATGCAGTGAACGAGCTTCTGAAAACTCGACCTGTTAGCGTGCCTGTCCCGCCCGGACAGCTCCCCCCCTCCGGGCTTGACGGGTCTTGATTGCTTCTCCGGGCTTGGTCCCTTCACTCTCCCCGTCATTTACTGATTGAACTCGACCACTCCATCTCTCTCCCTCTCCATCTCTCTCTCGCACTCTTTCTCTCGTCATCTCACCTCACACTTTATTCCCCCCTTCTGACTTCCAGAGGGTTTGGCGTCAATCGCTCTCACAACTGGGCATTGATACCGCTTATCGTCAATATCCCGACTCTGACCCGATCTCAACCCGCAATTTCTCGCACCGCTCATCTCGATCTCACTATGCGCTTCCGACTGTCGCGTTCGACCCTTGACGCAACTCTCTAAGCCAAGTTTGCGATACCCAAGGCTACTGTTGAGCGTGCCGGTTTACGCCTGTAGCCGCGTCCGACTATCGGCTCCTGCTTGAGACCTGTCGTCCACCCTTCAAGCGCGTCACCTACCTACTTGCATATCTCGGATTACCATCTAACTTGCTTCCTGCCGTGTTCCGCAACTGTCCCAAGGCACTGCTTCCCGCCCGATGGCTGCCAGCATGCTAACACCAAACCGTCTCAACATCGTTGTCGCGAAGCAAAAGTTTTAAAACGTCTTTGATTGTTTGGAGCCATGCTGTCAACTACACGTTCGGTCTCATCGCCAGCCAAGATGGCAGCCCCTGCCGATTTATTCAACCAAGCACCCTTCGACGCCAGCCCAACTGGCCAACGACAATTCAAAAAGCACAAAGTCCTTCCACGACCTCAACCTGAAAGAAAGTCTGAAATACCAATTCAAGTGGCGAGCCCTTTGGCTAGACATGATTTGAATATTAATACCTCTCGTTCTGGCAATGGTAACCAACCATCTAGCCCACGAATCCTTAAACATCATGCGCGAAGAATAAGCAGTGGCCCGACTCTGCCACCAACCCCGCCAAGGCATTCACGCCAGTCTTCTGAGAACTCTTCCGCCAAAACTGGTAGTCCAGCTGCGACCGATATTGCGTTACAGAACCAGCTGTCACGTCAAGATCCTCCTACGACTCCTCCTAATCAGAAGAGCCCCCCCACGCCTGATGTGACGCCTCCCCATCCCACTGGACGCCCGCAATTGTTGCGACCTGTTTATAGTGACCGTGCTGGGTCAAGTACCACCGCCGGATCTGGCTCTTTTAAGACTGCCCGTGAGGAACCTCTATCATCCGATGATGAAGGCAAGTCTGCGGCTGCCAAAAATTCACGGTCAACTGTACGCCAAGTTTCTGATACAAGGGCTCACAACCCAAAGTCCGGTGCCTTAGGGTTGGCTTTGGCCAACTTAGCACCTCGCTCAGAGGGGAGCAGTACATCTAGGTCGGTGGGAGAATGGGGCCACAACGATAGCGATTGGGGTTCTGTGAGTGAAGTAGAGCAAGAGTGGGATCACAATTTGCAGAGGCTGGTGACTGTCAGGAAGCGACCTGAACCATTGGAATTATCGCGTTCAAATCCGAACAGAGGAAAGGTCGTCGTCGAGCCTAACGTGGTCACACCGACACAAGCAGCCAAGGCAGTGCGGGGCATGCCTTTACACCAAAGAGTCGAAACTCTTTCTTCTACAAAGGGTCCTTCGAATCGCGAGATTCTTTCCTCAGCTACACCAAGTACAATTGCAAGTTCTGATGCGCGCCGAGCATCAGTTATTTCCACTAAATCCACCGTCTCAACTGTCGTGGAGGCCTACCTTTTGGACACAACCCCTAAGAGGCAGAGAACTCTGCGTCATGTGCGAAAGCAGACGATTCTGCGAGATTCAATCGATGAGTCACCCGCATCGACGGCAAACTCGTTGAAGTCGGACAGATCCCGAAATGATTCACGTGCTCGGGCGCACACACGTACCACACTATCCGAAAGCCAGTCCTCAAACACAACGCTTAACTCTGTCTCAGGCGGCAGGGCCCGGCGTGAGGTCTGGAAGGCTGGCGGCATACCTGTGGTTGTTGTGCCTGATCGGCTGTCGTCCGACAAAACCAAACCCAACAAGGCACCTTCGTTGAGATCTCGCTCCAGCCGACGATCGAGCGGGACCACGAGCGTCAGTTCTACGCTCACTGATAGGTCATTGGCAAAAGAGGAGCCTCCCATTGTACGGCATCAGAGACGAGGTCGTGCTTATTCGTTATCTAATAGCTCTGAAGAAAGGACCATGGATTATCCACCTGTCGTGCCGGCTCGCTCGTCCTCTTTATCTGCTCCCACTAGCCGCAATGCCTCAAGGTCCAGTTCTTTGACGGCCGAGAGTATCAAACTACACAACGCCCTCCAGGAATATCTGAACAAAAAAAAGGAGACTTGCAGATTACCTGATATTCGATTTTCAGAAGAACGTCGGCCTACACGGTCTATCTCGAATGCTTCTGAAAGTCATCGTCGATCAAGCTCTGATCGACACGACGACTTTTTGGGCGTTAAAGGATATGGTTCACAAAACACTCCGTTTTCATTGGCTTCTGTCGAGACAAACGCGACCAATCCAGTAATCTCAGAAGCTCTGGCGGTGCAAATGTATCCTCACCAGAACTCGTCATTGTTGATGGTGGATCATTCCTCGAAGCCGTCTGTTTCTGACCACCTTCAAAACGAAGCCGAGCAAAATTTGGAAGTGCCGCTGCCGACAGATTCCTCAGAGGAAGCCCCTAATACACCCCCTCAGCCAAAGTTTTCCCTCGACGATGTCGACTCTCCGCTACGAAACCCACGAGCACCCCCTGAGCCACCTAGTCACCCACCAGTCATCAACTTTACCCCTGCAACGCCTTCAGGAACAACACCGGCTCACGAGAAGATTGTCCAGATGGGTAATTATTTTGAAGCCATGAATGAAAAGCCTTCTCGCCGTCCTTCCATGGTGCGCCGTGCTTTCAGCCGCACGCACCGCCATTCTGTGGACTATACATCATCGACACGAAGATCTCCAAGCTTTCTAAATCGGACTTTGTCCTTCTCGCGCACTGGTCGGATCAGAGACATGCCAAGCCTGGAGCGTGAACCAGAGTATCCTAGTCCTGATGATAGTCCTGTGGAGGAAGATAAATTGCACCCATTCTGGCGCCCTCAATGGTCTAGTGAGGACTCGGATGAATGCGATGGGGACTGTGATCATGACTGCGAAATTCACTGGTCAGATGAACCCGAGGTTTATCGATATCCTCCAGTGGACAACCGACCCAAGGGACCTCAGAGGAGTTTCAGCTCCAGAATGAAGCGCACATTTGCTGTCCTTCCTTCCCGTGAGAGCTCCTACTATACTAGCTACGACTGGCCTAGCACCGAACGTCGTACTATTGGGCGAACCCCGAGCGGAAACCTTCGAGTCATGAGGCATCGCTCGAGTTTTGATTCTCTACGACGAAGCTACAATGATGAAGAGAGGCCCCGTTCTGCAGATGGCGAAACCAAGAGGTCATTCTGGAGGGCAAACAGCCTACAGAGGCGAGCTAGCAAAGAAAAGAAAAGGTTGTCTCTTGGAAGCAAGCTGGAAGAGCTCCAAAATCTTCCGCGCAAGTTCAGCGACATGAGGCGTGAGAAGCGGTCACAGGAGCTTCGGAAGAAGATCAGCGGGCCAAGGGAGGTTCGCGATGGAGTAGGAGAAGTTATTCGGTCGAGCACGGCTTGCGACCACCATCGATCACACGAACGGATTTCAACAAACTGACCCACTGGGTTCGTTGGCCACAGCACGTCATTGCTTTGGCCAGGAGGGCAGCGGTTGCTGTTACACACTACTAAATATATTAAAGACAAAAGGTTCATGATTGAGACGATTCACGCTTTACGACTGACGGAGGGTTACGAAACAGGATTTTGCTTTCGATTTGCTCTGAAATTTTGCTATGAAACGGCTTATATGTTGGAGGAAAGCCTAATGTTGCTATTTGGTGATGATGGAAATGACTGTTATGTAAGATACTCTTATATAAATATAAATATATGTACCTAGCTTTTCCAAGAGATAT
>JABFAK010000490.1:0-35438 GCA_013266265.1 Fusarium sp. NRRL 66182
ACCTATGATGGTGATTAACCTATTATTATGCTGCCACGATCAACCGTCGACGGTGCTATAGTCTATGCTATGCTATCCCATGCTCTGCCGTTTGTTGCATTGGCAAGGTATCTTGAACGCTAAATTGCGGTTCCCTGTATTGTGAAATGATCCATCCCCCTTGTAACGTACCTCCTTTCAGAAGAGTGTCGTGCACAAACATACATACATACGTACATACATACCTTGCATCAAATACATCTATTATGAGGCTCATAATGAAACCCCCCCCCCCGTTTGATGTGATAGCTCACATACCTCGTACCAACAAATCCTCGAATCAAGCACTCACTCTTCAGAGGCTTGTGTCTTGTCCTCCCACGAAATGGCGTTGCCGATGCAAGCCCCCAGTAGCACCCCCTCCCTTTTTCTGTACCGGCTCGACGGATGCATCACCGTGACCGCGCCATTGGTAAATGAGGCACACGGTGAGTGCCGGCGTCGTTTCGAAACCCTTGCGCCTTGTCATTCACTCATTCACTCATTCTCCCCGTCACCTCCAACGCCCGGTGGTGAAGCAAGCCACAAGACCATGGATAGATAAATGGCATGTCGTGTCCCTCCCCTCTTCATGATGTGGACTAGGACGCTCCGGTGGCTTGATGCAGGGCCTGAATCATGGCTTCTACCCTGCGGAATCAGCCCTGCAATCGTCTGTCGGATGCTGCCACTACCTATGCAGATGCAAGGGGATACATGGTAGATGGTAGTAGTATGACGGCTGATCTGGCTGATCGCTGCTTGGTCCCAGCTGATATGAGTAACCTGGAAGAACAACGCGCTACTGGTTGTGCTAATCTTGATAAACAAAACCGCTGTCCCTCTCTGTCAAGGCTCTTCTTTTCTTGACCCTTCCCTTTAATCAAGCCCTGAACGCCGAGACCTGTCAATCCTGACCTAGCCTCTGCACCGGTGCAACGGCTATGTGACTTATCTCGTCTATTTCCCCCCTCTCTCTACTCTATCTAACTTTTTTTTGTCTTCCTTCTCCTCCCTCTTGTCATGACCGTCGTAGATCCGTCGGAAGCTCAATCATGGCGGAGGGGAACGTGACTGGGGAGACGGGTCCCATATCCGTGTCACTGCCCATCGACATGACCATCGCCGGCCTCTTCGCCATAGCCTGCTACAACTGCGTCGAGATCCTCATCTCGCTCCTCCACCGCTTCAAGCGACACGATGGCCTGTACTTCTGGAGCATGATCGTTGCCACGCTCGGCATCATCTTGCACTCCATCGTCGTCCTGTTGCGGTACTACAGTCTGGGCCCCAATTTCCTCCTCTGCGTCCTTACGTGCATCGGCTGGTACGGCATGGTCACGGGTCAATCCGTCGTGCTCTATTCCCGTCTGCATCTCATCGTCGAGGACAGGTCCAGGACGCGCTGGGTGCTGTACATGATCATCATCAACTTTTGCATCCTTCACGTCCCTACCACCATCCTGTTCCTCGGCAGCAACACCAGAGACTCGAGCCGCTATCTCGAGGCTTTCAACGTCTACGAACGCATACAGCTCGCAGGCTTCTGCATACAAGAGACCATCATATCGGGTCTCTACATCTGGGAGACGTCGCGCGGTCTCAAGCCCATCTTTGCCGTCAAGAAGGCTATGGAGCGCAAGATCATACGATACCTCATCATCGTCAACGTCCTCGTCATCCTCCTCGACATCAGCCTCATCGTCACGCAGTACATGAGCCACTTCAACATCCAGACCACGTACAAGCCTGTCGTGTATAGCATCAAGCTCAAGATGGAGTTTGTCGTGCTTAACAAGCTGCTCCTGCTGGTGCAGCACAGCGATTGCAATTGCATGCACATGATCGGCGAGCCCGAGCACACCGTTATTGAGCCCTCGGATCCGGAATGCCAGTCGATTGAGCGCAATTCTTCCATGAGAACGGGCAGCGACATTCCCATCCAGATGCACCACGTCGAACAAATCCACACCAATACATCGGCGCAGTCAGGGACATGTGGGAAACCCAAGGCGAAACCCTTGAACTTTCTCGATCTGACGCCCTACTGTAAGTGCTCTACTCTGCTCTCACGTACTCGAAATTGGACGAGAGACTAACCGCAGCAGGACGCTCCATCCCACGAGACCATAGACGATGGCATCTACAACTACAACGCCTCCCCCACCAAACAACCACACCGACGAAACTCACCGCCACTGCGAGTGGCAGTCCTAGCAAGATCAATGGCTGTCATCACCGGCCTTTGCATTAAAAGGTCGTACAGCTCTAGCAACGGGAACCATGTATCCGACCAAGTTTAGCAACAGCGGTCAAGGCTGTACTCCGTACCAGCCTCGCAAAGCCCATTCCAACTCGGGTGATTAGAAACACGAATAACCACTTGCAAGGACATGGAGTCGAGGTCATTGCAAAGGGTGGCAATCGCTTCCGGGGATGTATATGGATTAATACACGAGATCCACGACGACACATATATATTTACTATCGTTATCAACACATCATGCAAAGGAGTTTAGGGCATAACCGACAGGTCTTTAGGGGTTACACGGGACCCAATAGTATATAGTAGCGACAGCAAATACTTTGATACCCTTTGTCAATTGTTGTATATAATTCTGGTTTCTCAGCGCAAACAGCCTAATGTGCTTACACTGCTTTAATTGTTTTCTATAAGCTGAGCCGAAGCTGAAGCTTACTTTTCATCCTGCATTTCCTAGTAAGACACAAGATTCCTGACCATGTTTTATTTATGATTTTTTAATCATCGCCTCGAGGCGCCACCTAGCTAGGTATAAACGATGAGCGCCGAGGAGCAATCACCAGCGTTCTCTCAGCCCAAAAGCGATCCGGCCTGGCCTACGCAGCCGGTCGAATGCCCTGCGGGTTCCAAAACATATCCTTGGGATCGTACGCGGCCTTGATCCTCTTCAGCCGATCCAGGCTCTCTCCGTAGTAAAGTCTGACCGCCTCCTCGTTATCCAGCTCCGTGTCGAGGTAGTTCGCGTACATGCCCCATTCGCCATCCGCCATCGACGCAGTCACACTCTCGCG
Source organism: Fusarium sp. NRRL 66182 (assembly GCA_013266265.1). Classification (NCBI taxonomy): domain Eukaryota; kingdom Fungi; phylum Ascomycota; class Sordariomycetes; order Hypocreales; family Nectriaceae; genus Fusarium; species Fusarium sp. NRRL 66182. The sequence continues at coordinate 3,073 of JABFAK010000490.1, forward strand.
GAAGCCCTTGAGGAGAGAAAAGCCATTGCTAGCATGCGCAGTATAGTTTCCACGATCCGAAAACTGATACAGGAAAAGTTTGTCCCGATGGGGAAATGCGCTGTTCACCGTGCTCTCTGTGACGGCTGAGTTAGGCCCGCCGAAGAGATCGATCAGCAGATGCCATGTGTGTCGCGCGTTGGGGTCGTTGATGTTGTTCCAGAGGACCTTGGCGAGTGACTCAGCTTGGTTTCTCGTCAGAGCTTTTGTGAAGAGGCTCGTGCTGTAAAAGTTGTTGTGCTGCACATGTTAGTGCTGATCGTAAAGGATGTGCGTCTCACTCACCTGGTTGTACGGGCGCCTTTGGTCAAGCTGCTGGCCATTAGCGAAATACTCCAAGCTCTCAATCCATCCGCTCGTGTTTGCATTTGAGATCTGGGCATGGATTCTGCCCAGCAGCGGTTGCAGCGCGGCGTTCAAGCCAGCCGTGCTCCCGTAGTAGACGCCTTGGATAGTCTGTCCCGTCGGCGCCATGTATACATGCATGTTGAGCTCCCTAGGTGCTTCTACGGCAAACTCCTGCAGTGCCAAAAGCCCTCTGACTGCTTCGTCCTCACTCCAGTCCAGATGCATGTTGAAAGGCGTGGCTGTATCGGGTGCCTGGAAAGTTCCAAAGTCCAGCTCGGCAACGATCCCAAAGGATGAGCCTGCGCCACGCAGTGCCCAGTTCAGTTCAGGCATCTCCCAATCCGCCGTGTATCTGCTGGTTCCGTTGGCGAGGATGATGGTCGCGCCAATCAACGTATCCGACGTGAGGCCATACGTTCGCGATGCGAAACCGTAGCCCCCATGCAGGGCATGGCCAGCGATGCCGACACTACGTTTGTCAGCACTAGTTACACCTTGATGACAGAGGCTCGTTACCCTGGGCATGTCCCATGAGGGATGGCTCGTTGGTCCAGTTTGAACAGCTCAGTCGCAACATGCCCCAGCCGAGCACCAGCCTGGATGTTGCAACTCATGTCTTTGTTCAGCGTCACCCGGTCCATGGCATCCAGGACGACGACCAAGTGTCCATCCTCACCACCGTACCCAAACGATCCGTAGCTATGGCCTCCGCTCCTGGCGCTAACCCGGACTCCATGTAGGCTTCCACACCTGACTGCATCTTGAATATGCTCAGTAGTTGTGGGAATGACGATGGCTGCGGGAATGTAGGCCAGACGAAGATTGTAAGGTCTGGCTTCTTGAGTCCATTGAGTCGAGTTCCGAGGTACGTATGGAACTGCTCTCTCGGCGAGGCAAGCGTTGAGCGCGGTTGAAGTGTTGGCCTGGAGTGCTGCAAAGACGAACACTGCTTGGAAGCAAAAGAGAACAAGTCTGATGAGGAGCCACATCTTTTCAATTCAAGTCCTCTGTGTTCAATCACTTGTGTAATAGTTCCAATCAAGGTTACCTACCGCCTCTGCCTTCATCTTGGGGCGTGTAAGTTTTATAAGACCAGATCAAACACTTATTCCGGCACATACGAGGTGCGTAGCTCTGTGTCTACATCGAGACTGTCACTTTACGAGGTGGAAATGAAGCATGCAGAGCAAACATGCGGCGAAAAGGGGTTGGCGTAGAGTTCAGTTCAGCTCCGTAGGCATGGCTCCGGGTGCGGACTCGACGACGTCGCCGGCTTCAAGGTGTATGTATACGGGCTATAATCACAAGGCATGGCAAGCCCACGAGTTATCTTTGTATATAAATTCTATTGTCGACACGATCAAACCTCCAAGTGCATTCTCTCAAACGGCCAACGTTGACTCTGAGAACTTGGCCTTGATGCTGTCTCGGGGCCATAAATAGAAACAAAAAGTGGTCTGTCATATTGATTCTTGTCTCCTCCCCTGAGGCCTTCCACTGTGTAACACCAACTCGGTCTCGGTAGCACAACCATCACCAACAACACATGTCAGCATTCTACTACACCAACGACTGCTATTCAATGACACGAGGACTCTTTCCTTTTTGGCAGAGATAGTACCTAAATTAGGCAATATTTCATTTCTGCCTTTTCCTCGTCCCGATGGCTCTTTATATCAAGACAACCCGAAAATAATGTGAGCTTTGCTCGCCGCGCAGTACCCATGGAACGCAGCCTGCACTCACGTTTCAGCTCATACAAACCGATTCCAGCTCCATTATCGTCCGCAGATCAAATCAATACCCCTCGGAAGACCTTTGATCGTGGTTCGCTGAGCTGGTCATACAGCGAGGTCGCACAGCGTCAGCTTGGGAGACTCCTTATGCCAGGAACCGAAACCAGGTGCAGACTCTCCCGACAACACGAAGAGAAGATATTCCGGCTGTTTTGGCCGGAACGAGTCATGTTATAAGGACATCATAACGCATGGCAGGGTATCCTGTGGTGAAGTCGTGTGAATTGTGTTATCCTTGCGTTGCTTCGTTCAAGAGGCAACCTCTCTGCCGACCACATCTTACTCGAATACTCTGCACGAACTTGGATCGTCGATCACGGCCATCTCTCGCGAAGAACACATATGGTCCAGGCCTTGCCGCCGTTGAACAGCATCAGGGCTCTTCTCACACCGCATTCCAGCTCGCAAATAGGGCTTGGGCGGCTCTTGAGTTTAATTCTTCTGTTCAACCCGACACGACGACGTGTACAAGAGGCTGACATTGGATCTCTAGTCCGCTATTCGAGGACAGAGAGATGCAGCCAACATGGCTAGAAGAGGGGGTCGCTTTGATCATCACTGCGTGTGTCTGTCGACTCGAGATATTCCTAGCACATTGGCCACGCGTCGATTGATGTTCAGAAAATGCCATTGATGTGTATGTATTATCTAGCTTCCAACTAAACTGCAGTGTCCTACTGGCTCGAGTCTTTGTCGTGAGGTGAATGAGTCCTCCCGAGCTTCCGATCAAGTTTATCACCAAGCAACCATCTCTTTTGCTTTGGCCGCTCTGAACAACCAGCTACCAGCTCACAAGTAACGTTGCGTTGTCTACGACTTCATATCTACCTGCAGATCGCAAGACCCTGATCGACATGTTTGTATCGTTCACAAGCCCTCGATATCGCCAACCACTGCGACTCGATCTTCACAAACAAGAGCTTACCGTGCCCATCCAGTTGTTTCTTGAGATAGGTAGAGACGCCAGGCTACAACCAAGCCTCCAATCACTTCCATATCCCCCGCGTGTAAACGTCAACATGGTCGTACAGACGCTCCCCCATCAATGCAGGCGCCACAGCCCTCTTTGACGCATTCCCAACCCATGAAACAGAGTCATATGTGAAACAGACCTCTCCAGACTATCGCAATCCAATTGCATTCTTTACATAACCATAGTAACCCCGTAGAACATACCAACCTACACGCATCTACTGCAGTGTGTCATTGCCAGCTGGCCGGATCATTCCCCTTGGCAATGCCGTGAGGGTTTCACCACGAGAGCGCTTGCGATGAGATTACAAGCAGCAGCAGCAGCAGTGAAGGCTGTGAATCGCAGTCTCTCTTCCTTCTCGACTATAAGAACGCCTCCGGATTCCGCTCCAGCGACATCTTCTTTCTTCCCTCATCATCAACTTCAACGTCCACTCCAACCACTCTTCCACTCTTTGAACCACAGTTACAAGTCTTCGCAAGCAAGCCATTCTCTCTCCACAAGATACCCAGCTCGAAGCAGCGCTCTCTCCAAAGACCGCCCATCAAGACCAACACATTCCCACCATGCTCTTCATGATCCTCCTCGCTCTCCCTCTGGCCCTCGCCGCCCCCCTCAACCCACGTACCGCCGGCGAGATCACCTACTATCACCCTGGCCTCGGCGCCTGCGGCGACAACCACGGCGACGGTGACATGGTCGCCGCCGTCTCAGCCGCCATCTTCGACGCTGACAGGCCCTGCGGCAAGACTGTCAAGGTCAAAGGCGATGCCGGCGAGACCACCGTCACTGTTGTAGACCGCTGTGCAGACTGCCCAGAGTTTGACATCGACCTCTCTCCCACTGCCTTCAAGAAGGCCGTCGGTGCTCTCAGTGTCGGACGTGGCAAGGGATCCTGGTCTTTTGAGTAAACAGCCTTTGTTGTTCTCATGCGACAATGGCGTTTCTTTCTTGGGACTCTTCGCATCGAGGAGCAATACCTTCTTTTTCTCTTCTCGGACACATTTTGATCATCACGAACATATGGGAAGCAATTACGATGCGATTGACAGAGGCACAGGTTGCCTGATGATGATGATGAACTGCGATGATTCACAGGGGCTAACGAAAAATCAGAAACCCAGGGTCAATACAAGTTGATATCACCTCGATTGAACAACTCTCTCCTCCTAGGCCATGTCTTTGCTCCAAGTGATCATCTCTCCCACGGGTGCACGGCCTTGTTCTGAATTGATACCATTGCTTCTGTCAATTTGGGCCAACTTCGCTCTCATACCCCAAGCTGTCATGGCTAGCTAGCTGTGCTGATATGCGCCCCTCTTTGTCATGGCCCTGTACGTCTCAAGACCGAACTTCCCAACCCATCCATCGTAAACAAACTGAAATGCCCTTTTGGGAAATGATAGAATCCAACGCCTGATTGAGGTCTGCCTGTGATCCCCCTCGCCGATCCTTGGTAGTCGTGCGTACGAACAGTCCGGCGCCTTGCTGAACAATTTTCTAAATGCAAATGTTATGCCATGATGAATCCAATTCTCCTATCCTTGCCTGTTTCTACCAAATGCAGGTAGCCATTTCTTCCTGGTTCCTGTCGCCGAGACCGTTCTTGGGCTGTCTACTTGCTGCTCTGGTGTGCCCTTGTCACTCATCTGGCCCGGTGCCATAGGCATAATCGGCGTGGTAGGCTCCTGACTCTTGATGGAGTCGTTGGCCATGCCCACTTCAATCGAGGCAAGCCGTCCGTGGCGAGGATTTCGCATAATCGGTGGTGGTGTTGCGCTCTCGCGGTCCTCGTCCGCCACGCCCGTTCGACTGATCCATGAAGGAAGTCCCGTTGCACCATTAATATTTGGGAGCTCGGCATTGGTTGGTTCAGTAGCCCCAGAGTCTGAGCCTGCAGTCGGAGGTGGTACATTGTTCGATGAACTAGATCCGATCGATCGTCGAAAGAGTTTTGTGAGCCCGTTGCGGACAGCGTGCTGTCCCGTGATGGGCGGATAATGGTTCTTCTTTTGGTCGTCGGCAGCTGCCTTCGCTTGCGTATGCACCTCTGCCCTCATCTGAAGATCGTCACTGTTCCTCCTTTGGTGGCGATTCTTACGGCCTGACTTGGAGGCCTTGGGCTTGGCCTGCGGCCGGCTCGGCAATGAGGGCTTAGAGCTAGGTACCGTCTGAGCATTCAGACTGGACCTCCTGTTGGGAGGGGGCGGAGGCAGTGAGGATGAAAATAGCTCTTGCTGAACTGGAAACAGATCCCTAATCTTCTCCGGGTCAATGCCTGTGCTTGCTCCTCCAGCATGAACACTTCCAGACCCGTACATGGCATCCATCGTCCAACCGCCCTTGGCAGCATTCGAAGGGAAGCTGAACAGGTCAGGAGAAATGCGTCCGCCATTCCTACTAGGTTTAGCGCTTTCACGCATCCAGATATCGATGCTCGACTCCAGGGATTCGACATCTGAGTCATCAGTGTCGGCGTCCCAGTCCTTCCGGTGAGATATAGTCGTTTCGTCGGCGGAACGGGGACGCTGAATAGACCTGCCTCGGTTCTCGAGGTATGCCCTGTTGTTGAGCTCGATGATCTGAGCTGAAGCCTTGACTGCACGCATAGGGGGCTGCTCCAGTCGAACACCCGAATAATTATCCGCACTTCCGTCGTTTTCAGACGCCTCCGACAGAGCACTATGACTCCGTCGCATCGCAGAGTGCTTAGACAGCGTGTCGTTGGAATTCTGGAACCGCCGTAGTGTAGACGTAGAAATAGTGTCCGGTGTTGGTGGGAGCGTGTGGTCGTGTAGCTTGACACCACCAGGTGCATCAGTCAGGACTCTCCGAAGCGAGTCTCGTTTGTCCTCCCTTGTACGTCGGTGGCTGGGGGACATGGAGGTACGGTCAGGGAACAGATCAGATCCGTCCTTATCCCGACTTTGCGGTCTCTCATCGGCCTTTTTCAACCTGGGGTTTCGCTCACTCTTTTGTGGGGGAGAACCAAGGTCCATGACGTTGTTGATAGATTCGAATTGCGGTTGTCGAGTCGAAAGCGAATTTGCTCGAGCTGATCTGCTGGCCGGGATGGGAGGGTTGACGAAAGCCGTCTTTGGTCGGTTGATGCTGCCGGCTTTGGCTGCAAGGCCAGCAACACCATCGAGAGAAAGGGGCTCTTCCACTTCTTGACCGCCGCCGTTCTCATACCCCTTTGCCCCATACACGCTGACAAAAGAACTCTCGCTCAGAACGCTCAGACTCGGGCTACCCGCGGTCGGGACACGGCTATTATCAGTATCACCAGAGCCTTCAGGAACCTGTGCAAGACTGAGAACACTGCCCCTAGTTCCGAGATAGACGTTTCGTAAATTCTCCGTAGTCTCGCTGCGGTCGGATAGGAAACTTGGCATACGATTGATGGTCTTACCATCTTCCGTCTGCTTTGTGATATCCGGCGACTGAGTATCGGGCCTAGGATCTTCATAGCACGGGTCATATCCATGTGTCGTATACCGTCCTTCGGCTTCGATGTGCTCGACGATAGCACGCTCTTTAGCGTACTGCTCGAGTGTTGCCTCGAGCGTTACAATCATAGCAACCGCTTCCTCAATTGCCTTGTCGCGCTTCTCCAGCTCTTGCGTAAGACGGTGGTTCGTGTCTTCCACTCGATTCTTTTCCATTTCGAGAGAATCTACCTTGGTCTCTAGTGCTGTTTGTCGTTCTCGTCGATGATACAGTTCCAACTTGAGATCAAAATTTTGCTTGTGAAGCGACGATATAACCTTTTCTGTTGTTAGCTGATAAGACGAGGTGACCAGGGCAACAATCCTACCTGCTCCATATCCTTGACGCCCAGGCCCTTCTTCTTGGACGACTCACTTCCGACGGCGGATTGAGGTCGGTGTCCATCAAACTCGCCAGCCTTAATGGGTGAGCCGAGGCTCCGACTAAACTCGCCTGAAGAATTGACTTCTGTATTGGCTCGAGACCACGACATTGACTTATCGCTCTCCATCTGACGTGATTGCTGGAGCTTCTCCTGGAGAAAGGAAGATATGACAGTTTGGTGTGGAGATTCGCTGCTAGGTGCTCTGGTCAGGCGAGGCGTTCGGGTCGTTGTTCGTGGCGCGGCACTAGATGGTCTTTGACAAGTGGCATGGTAGAGCCGGTGTGAATGTTGCGAATGAGAAGGGCCGGGCGATGCAGGAGCATGTGAGTTCCCGTTGTTTGCGGTATGCATTGTGGCTCTCGTGTTGGTGGTGCTTGTTGAGGATCGAGAGGCGGTTCTCCCATAGGAAGACCGTGAAGGGGGTCGGTCCATGGTAGAAAACGAAGAGGTTTGTGTTGCGTATTAGTTGGGTCTCAAAGTTGGTCGGCAAAGCAGCGTAGCTGTCGGTGGTGTCGCAAGCCAAAAGTCGCCCGAGACTGTCTGTACAGAGGCAGAGGCCAGCTTGAGCCTCTTGCAGTAGAATATGATGTTCAGTTACGTGGGGCAAGATATCAGGCGTGGTATAATCGGTGTGTCTGTGGCATGTCGGCACAGGTCGCGTGTCTTTGAGATCAGATCACGACGGAGAGGTCTGATTCACTTCATGGCGAATAGTGCCGCAACTTTCAGGTCGTCGCAAGAGGCGAGATTGTTAATATATTGATCAAACGATGTTCTGGTTTGTGCTCGGTCGCTTAGAGGAACTTGTGATCAGTCGGTTGTAGATGTCTTGTTCTTAGGCGAGAGGAAACAGCTGATCAAGTGCTTGTCAAAGCAGAAGCGAATTACCAAGGCGTAGGTACAGTTTCCGTCCGTATCGTATGGGTTTCAGTTGCGATTGAGTATTTCCTGATCCAAAGCGATGACGGCGCGAGGGAGAAAATTGCAGGTTGGGCTCGAATGTGTTTGGTTTAGATGAAGAGAGAAGAAAGGTTGCGCTGCGGCGCAGGGAGTACCTGGGTACTGTGTATGTGACGTATATCGGAGGCGGAAGCGAGACGAAGAGACACGATGCAAGTCAACAACACAAGGGACCTCGTAGGTTCAATCAGTCTCAAAGATTTAGGTAAGGGCGAGAACATGTCTTGGGTAGCGATGATGATCACCAGAGAAAGGAGACGGGAAAAGAAAATGAGGTCGGGTTATGTCCAAGGTATCCTTTTTGGCTGCATGTACAGTACCTGTACCTGTACAGAGTACCTATTGGAAACTTGGAAACCCTTCCCGTCTTCTGCCATCAAATCCCAGCCAATCCATTCCAATGCCTGGCACAGTGAGTGTTTGGGGGCCCCCGCATTAGCGTCGCGACCCTCATAAGCTTTCCAGCCAGGCCCGTCAGGCACCAGGAGATTAGCGGGTGCAGTCGCTACTGTTAGTGTCGGTAGTGGGCGGGCTGACGGTACTGTACCTACCTACTCAAACAAAGGACGTACACCTACATACTACAACACTTTTACCAATTTCCGTGATACAAAATCCACTCTTTAATTTATCATCTGTAGATGACACTAGTGTACTCAAGTGTAAGAATCGATGGCGAGTCCGGCTACAGAGTGGGGGAGTTTTTTTCCACAAAGCCTCAACCCATAGATTTGTCTTGATTCTTGATTAATAGAACGACCTGGCACCAAGAGCCAAACTCTGGCCTGTGCGCATCATCAACAACAACGCCATTTTCATCTTGGAATCCAACTCGTGAAATCAAATACAATATGTATTCGGCCCCTCAGCAAAACTCAAGATTCAAGCCCCCTCTTCCCTCCCCCTCCACTAACAACCTTCACCTCCATCACTCTTCAGCCACCAATCATGTCTAGTTCCACATTCTTGGAGAACCTAGAGCTCCAGCTGCCGGCGTGCGGGCCGTGCTCCGAACAGGGGCAGGCATGCACACCAAGCCTAGACCCCCATGTCGTCACCTCTCTGTCCCCTCTAGGCGCTTGGTTTGGTGTGATTTATGTGATAGAAAGCCTGGTCTATTCAGGGCCCAGCGTGGCTCGATGAAGAGTATGAGGAAGCAAACATGCATCGCATGTGTGACACAAGCATCATCGAAACCAGCGCCTGTTCTTGCTAGGCTCTCTTGGCCCTGTAGGATCGTCCCTCCAATATTTGTTTCAAGTTGTCCTAGCTGGTTGTAACCGGTCTGCAGCCGAAACCTACTAACCTTTCAAGGGTGTCTTATATGCATGCATGCTCTTACTCCTTATCACCCATCATCCCTCACAACTAGCCTTCAGTCCAGTTAAGCAAGTGATAACCCGTCTCCAGCCTCACAAGAGTCTTCCGTAGAGAAAACTGAATGGTTTTTTTTTTTTCACCAATAAGAAACTATCCGTAGTCCGACCCTCCATCTGTTCGCGTCGGCCGTAGTTAGCTTCATCGGGCTTCAAACATCTCCCCTTGGCATCGCAACCTAATCCCTTAGAACTACCCATGTAAAACTCTAAAAGTCAGCAAATCTTTGACGGAAACGGCTAACATGACCCCCTCGGCAGGTTCTTGTCCGATTCCCACGGCGTGTCGTCTCACTTCAGCCTTTCCCGTAGTCTGCCCTTTGACGTGAAACCCTCGCGCCTCAGTGGCAACCCGCATCGTCGTTAGCCTTTTTCCCTTCCGGTATCAAGCGATATGTGACTCTAGTTGCATAGTTGCATATTGATTGTCCTCTGGATGCGGCCAAGTGGAACCTCTTGCTCAACGGCTGAGGTTGGCATACCGCCGATGCCGCGTATCATGCGACTTTCTATCCGTGGTAGTATCAGGGCAAACATCCCCACGCGGCTGAGGTAGACCAGGTTAAGAACTGAGGGTTGGAGCGCACTTTGCTGCTGCCAAGGTCACGCTATCAGATCTACCACATCCTGGCTCTCTGGGGAATTGACGAGTACAGAGTAAAAATACCAAGGGCAAGCCATTAGACTGATCGACTGACCAGCTCAGGGCATCTTTCTGTTCAACGGCATGGCGTACAGCCGTGGCGCAGATTTAAAGCGCCATTGTGGCATTCCATAATGGTTGCCATGCAATTGTCTGCCAATATCCGGAGGTCATCCTTCCGCAAGCATTGCGATCGCTGTGGCAATCTTCTTGGCTTCGCGAAGATGGGATCATGGTTGCGTTGATTAAAGATTGCTATGGCTGATCATTTAATGCTTCGGACCTAATCATGCCATGGGGTAGCGATAAAACTACCTGACTTGGCACACTGGGACTGGCTTCATGGTCAATGTCTTCTCTGTAGGTTACATATTGTAAACTCAATCATATCTTTTAGCATATGCCTCTGCAACTGGTCTCTTAGGAAAGAGGTCAATGCTGAAATACAAGCCATTCACGTTCTCTATGGTAGAAGACGGCTTCTAGCTGGCTTACATTGGGGAAGAGATACTTGCATGGTTCATCAGAGTCCTTTTCCATATTCATCACAAATGACTTCTTGAGAGACTACCCCCTGCCAGAAAATATAAGCGATAGAGCACGATGCTTGAAAGTGCCCCGTAGACCGTTCTGTGTGTTCTATGGAACTCGGACTGCCAACGACAGCTTCTCACTACAGCGTCATACCCAATACTACCAAAGAACGTAAATGGTTCATTTCTCCTCCGATATAATCCCACGATGATTTAAATCAAGATATAATGCATACATAGCCTTTGTGCGTACCAAATACCCGCTTCACGGAGCATCTCGCAGAAAGAACATGAAGCTGCAAATCTCCATTTCAAGATAGATACAAGATCAGAGCCACCACTGCTCGTTTTAAATAAGTACTTTATTGCTTAGAATATAAACTACACATGAATCTTTCTAGAAATCTTTCCGATGTCTCATGGCTGTCGTTCGGGGAATTTCGGCCTTTGCTCTGGACCATTTGGCACCTCGTTATGACATCGTAAAGATAGTAGGAGTACTACACACAACAGTGTCATTACATGGCTTGCCACTTGTTCCTATCTCATCGAGTTTCCCCAAACCAACCTAGGATATCTGTAGCGCAAATAGTAATAGAAAGCACAAGTTTGCTTCGACAGTTATACGGCCAGGGACAGGACATCTTTAACACATTCTATGCCAGTTATCCAACCTCATCATCACACTCGATCATACAGGAAGCAGCGCCAAATCTGTTGAGCTATCAAATATTGAATCAACCCGATTCTCAAAACGCCGTATGTCTACATGTGCAATTGTTTCTACAGACTGCCCCCAGACTAAAGGTCATCCTTCTTGAAGAACTCCTCCTCACTCCCCTCAGTCTTCTCCTGGCCATCTTCGCCCTTCTCTCCCTCGTTCTTCTCCGCCTTGGCCTTTGCCTTAGCCGCAGCTTCCTCCTTCTTCAACTTGGCCTTGTTCTTGGCCAGCTCATCCTCATCCGCGTCGATGTAGCCTCTCAGCTCCTTTTCACCACCTGTCAGCTCCACGAGCTCCAGCTTCCACCCGTAGTTTCCTGCCAGCTTTTTCATACGCTCTGCCATTTCCTTTACTACGGATGGCTTGAGCTCCAGGCGCTCCAGCTCATCAGAAGCCAGAAGCTTCACATCGCCGCCGTCTTCCTTGCTCTTGCCCGAAGCCACCACTTCGATAAAGCGCTCGCCATCTGTATCGGAGTTGGAGAAGTAACTGCGCGGAGGAGCGAGCTTGGCGGGCGGCTTGCCCGCCTCGTCGGCGCCGGACAGGACGTTGCGTGCGCCCACTATAACACCGCCAATGTTAACCGGTTCTTTTGCCGCATCTTCGGGCTTCGCATCTTGGGACTCGATATCCGAGCCCTCCTGCTTTAACGGTTCCTGAGCCACAGCCTCCTTTAGCGGCGCTGCCTGGTCCAGAAGAGGTGTCGTTTCTTGTTCGCCAACAATGAGTTGACACTGGATGGGATTCGCCTTGGTCTCCTCGGGGGGCAAGAAAGCAACGTCGTTGCAAAGCCGTGGTGTGTTAACGACCATTAGGTACGCACAAATGGTTACCTCCTTGATCCATCCAATCCTGTCGCTCTTCATTCCCGGTACACAATGATACTGGACCTCGATGGTCCGCTCTCTGCCTGTCAAATCGCAGATCGTTCCTCCCTCCAGTCGCTGGACTAGATACCGCTGGTCGCCCTTGACTTGTAATTCCGCCGGAGGTGGCGGATCCTGGCCATTCTTCTTCGCCTCATATGCAGCATTCGGGGGAATTGCTGGAACTCGGCCAAGAGTATAATCTGCTGTATGAGGATCGCGCTTGGGAGGTTGACCGTTTGGCATAGATGGGAGTGCGTGGAACTGAACGATCTCGCGGTTGTTGCAGAAGCTGTAGCTCCACCATCCCGACATAAAGTATAGGCATGAATTCTCTAATTGTGAAAGAAGTTCCCATCCGCTTGCTGTCGCACGGCTGAGCTCACGAGCTTCCTCGGCCTTGGCCAGCTCATTGGCTGTCTTGTTCTCAGGTTCTGGTGCCTGTATAATAGGAATAGAACAAAGGTATTCGTGTGGAGGTAGCTTCATGAGCTCATATCTATGCGATGGGCCATTTTGGCCTTGGTCTCCGTCTACATTGTCGTTCTCATCAGCTTCTCGGACCTGGTCGGGTGTGGATTGCGCAAAACCGGCCGAGTATGTTGGATGTTGGCTCTCGAGGAGTGAATGAGCATCTCTTTCGGAGATGTATTGTTCGGCAAAAACTACTTCAAACTACCAATGTTGAGCATCAAGACATAGATACGGTCCACCATCACCAACGAGGGGCAACTTACTTGAGGAAACGTCAACAAATCCTCGTGAATGCTGAAACCCGGAGACCGAGCTCCGGCGAGCTGGATCACGGCCAGTATAATCAAGTTGGTGCGGCGCATTATGCCGTAGTGAGCCGTAGGTAGCTTACATAGAGCTCAAGAAAGTCTTCGCGGAAGTGTCAAGACGCCAAGCGTTAGTGGGAGAGGTGTCATGATGCGCTGAGCTGTGGAGTTTAGGCCTAGTCCGTCATCTCCGACGGTAATTTAGCCGTTGTTTTACCGCTCTGGATCAAAGGGTCCGACAACTTCCTCCGGAGTCCGGACCACCTCCGTCGCAGGGTCCTGTCACCGGCCAATTCACTTCTTCACGGACTAGAACACGGAGCTCAGGGGTTCAAGAGGGGCCGAATGTCGGCAACGCCGTCGACAATGGGTTAAGTGCTTGCTTGTAGTTACTAATAAGCGAGCCAATTTTGAAGCTGCTGACAATTACATCACAGCTCATCTCTCTTCCTCTGGTTTGCGTATCATTGCCCAGACATCACGTTTGAACGAGACAAAGAAACGAAGCCCACAATCTCCAGTCTAGTTATGTGGCAACTCAAGCTCAAGCATGAGCCGAATGGCCATTCAATTTGTCTATTCAGTGGCAAAATCTCTTATCAAGACCAAACAATTGTCAGCATGGGCCCTCCTGGGAATGTCCTCATTCCCGGAAGCACAGTCATTCAGGAGGATTTCGGGCCTATACACGTGTCATGTAGGCATCTTGCCACGGCTTGATGAATGGTTCAGCGGCCAACTCATCTGAACCTGAGAAGGTTTCTCTTTGCAAGATTCACGAAGTTTCATGTCTCGGCCCGCTAGCCAGAGCTTGGACGACAATTTGCAGCGAAGGCCTACCTAGTTGAAATTACCTTGACTCCCACTGGCCACTTCTGACGTAGTTTCATGCTTTGGCAAGGCTCTAGCACAGCGCTAGATGATCACCATGGCATGATATTGAGCTCTGTTCTCAAGGGGACCCCGGTTGTGTATAGCCTTGTCTTACTTGGGGGCAGAATCTGGACCATGGGCGCACAGAATGAGGGCTCGGACTGCCGGCAGGAGTTTGTGCAGACACTCAGACAGTGGTTATGGTTCGTTTCAATGCATCAGCCCTAGTGATGGACGCTTGTTTAGGGTTCATCGACGAACTCACGCATGCGCCTAGGGACGGTTCGATATTGTTTGGACGTCCTAAGTCAGGGTCTCCCAGTCATATCCTATCTGATGTGTGTTGTATCAGACTATTTTCAGCGTTGCGGCGAAAATACACGCAAGACAATGGGCTGTGCGTTAGAAGCTTCGTAGATGCAGGGTAGTTGCAACAAAAGGTCCTGCTAAGTTACATACACCTGGATGCTCACAATAAGTTAATAAACTCAAAGATGGGTAAATGACTCGATCATCGACTATGACTATTAAACTTTCAACTCCCCATTAAGGCTGAGTCAAGTACGTAGTTGTTGTTGTTGTTGTTGTTGTTGTTGAATGGACTGTGTTGTGCTGCGCTGTTAATCCCGAGCTTAAGAGTGAAGTGCCTACATATAACAAAGTACTCGCAGTTCGTACCAAGGCGGAGCGGCTCAGCTCAACTCTGCTGTTGAGTTGACAACCTACATCAGGGTGCAATGTGCCGCACGTGCCCAGTCTGAGCCGCGGATCGACATAAAAGGTGCCAACGCATCAATCGGGTCTATTGGGTTGTTTGACCGCACGTGCGCGGCGTTTGAAGTAAGAGACCGCACATTCACGAAGCCATCAGTGCAACAGTTTGTAGATGATCTGCGAAACAGCAAGTTGAAGCGGGGGGGGTGAGCCTGCATGATCAACGCAAGGAGAACAGAGTCAAGAGAATTTGCAAAGTGGAAAGTATTGTGTGATGAGTTGAGGCGGACCAGCATCCTAACCTCAAGGGGGCCAAGTCTTTCAAACGCCAATACGGTGCTTTGACGGGTTACGGCTCTGAGTCGTTGATCCGGATGAGCTTCCGGACAGAAACCATGGTAAGGTTGCACATAGATGGCGATAGTTACAAACTACTCCCGGCATAGTAGCAGAATAGACTGCCACTGCTACTATTCCTGGGTTAGAGATAGAACTAGCACCAGGTGAAGATTGCCAAGCTTTCCGAGATTGAGTCAGAAGGAATCCCAGCGCTGCCTGCAACTGTCTGCATGACACACAAGACTCGGACTTTTCTCTGACCATACAGAGACGTCGTAGTGTTAATCGGCAGATGCTTGCAATGAAGATCAAAGAGTCTAGACTACGGTGATGACACTGGATGTACGTAGTCCCTCGCAATCATCAAGATGATCACCATCTGAGCTCTGGACTAAACAAGGGCACCTAGTTCCCGTCGCATTGAGGTTATTTCGTTTTTCCAAGAGCACCAGAGCACCAGAGGGGCATGGGGGCAGAAGGGTATCGAATGAAGAGGGTGTCGCGGTTTCTGCTCCGCAAAGGATTATCTCTTTACCCGTCCGTCCAACGTTGGGCTAGGGAGCTGTTAGTGATGGCGCGTGCCGTCCGCCTCACTCTATGCGACTGCGGGAGCCAATCGAGATGGGCTGTGGGACTGCCTGACCACGCTTGACAGCCAATCGAGGGATGCCCCGTCTCTTTGATTGCCTCGTTTTGCGTAAAGAGGTGGGTGCTAAAATGAGGTAGAGGGTGGGTGGTGTGCAAGGATACCACCCGTTAGACAGCACGTTTTGGGATTCTTTAGTGATGGCATCGTTGTGAGTGCTCTGGTGTTGTATGTTTAAGCAGCAAGAGAGTGGTGTGATGGGAGCCAGAGCTCTATGCTTCGTGATGAATGATGATGATGATATATGCTATTCAAGTAGTCGAGATGGCATTGGAAGCAGCAATGTACCATGGGCAAGGGCTCCCAGCTTGAACCGCACGCAGCCGGCACATTTATTTTGTTCCTGGTGCAACACCCAGTACTCGACAGGGAAAATGGTGATCAGCGTCCCGCCGCATGCCGGCTCTTGGGGGAGCTGATCTCGCCTACGAGATAATCTGCTGGGGAGTCTACTACAGGGCTGAAAAGAGCATAGTTAAATACAAAGGAGAATCTCATTGGCCTCATAGAGGAGCATCACATAAGTCCAGATGGTCTCTGTTCCTAACACCAAATAACCATAGTATCATACCGCATCCGCTCCGGGAAGTGACAGCAGCACCTAGCAAAAACGTGCAGCCGGTCAAGATCTAGCGGGCTAGCGCATGACATGATGGGCCAGGTTACTCACCACGAGCCCAAAATATCGTAAACGATGGACAAATCGAATTACCCGGTTTGGTATTCTATCGCGCTTCTGGTATCGGATCCATCTCCAGCTCCCCATGAGTGGGATGTTGAAGGGGACCAGGAAAGGACACGCACAAAGTTGACCTGTCTCTGCTGTTTTGCTTTTCTCTCTCTCGCGATTTCTCACTGCATACCCTGTATCTGCGATTGGAGGTATGCCGTCATGCGGCTTCACTCGAGGAGGTTGTTTGCTTGCTTCTTCTTGCCCCTTGGAGGTGGACTTCCTTTCCTCGCAACGATGATGATGCCATGCCATGAATTACGTAGTTGTTGGGAATAAAGACGGCGGTCGACAGTTGAAAGCTGGTGAGCTATCAGAAGATATGCGGCTATCCGTCTGTCCAACTTGGAGAGAGGTCCTAGACTTTGACATTCCGGGCGTTTCTCTCTCAACATTCAATGTGCATCAGGCTTGGATTTTGGAATTGTACCACCTCGGTAAACCACACAGCCCACTGCTTGATGCAGCTCAGCCTCTGGAGACGTGCCGTTTCAAAGCATCTCGTGGATAGATTACTGTACGCGCAATAAGAACGAGGGTTTGTAGTGGTCGCAGCAAGCCAGACCAGGCCAGGGACACTTCTGAGCATCCAATCGCAGCAGCGTAAACAGCGTTCACATCCACCGGGCGTCAGCGACAAGGATCGTGAGTTGGCTCTTCCAGTTGGATTCTTTTTTTGGGATGAGACAGATGGATCGTAGGTTGACAGGGGTGTTTTATTAGAGATGCGGAGTCTAATGTACCTTTGACCGGTATCCTTTAGAGTAAGGGGAACCTGGAAATGGCGGCCTTCAGTGGCCACTGACCGTTGGCCTAGCGGGGGGGCCGCCTGTAAAGGAAGTCCACGCGCTGTCAATGTCGTCGTCACGCGTTCTTTCCCACTGGACCTTTCCCTTCTGATACTGGACTGGGCCCACCCTGGATCCTGTCTCATCACTTTCATCTTTGTTTCAATCTCAACAACAGGAGAAGTAGTTGGAGCAGCAGCATCGAACATCTCCACATGCTTCTTTTGCGACGGTCTCATCATCGCGCGAATCTTGTTCTTGCATATGTGCATTCTTGTTTGGTGTTCTTGATATCTGATAAAATACCTGCGATCGTCTTGTTTATCAGGCCATTCGGGCACTATCACCTCAGTCACTCACTCTCTCTGCCTGACAAACAACACCATCAGCAGTACCTCAACTACCAAGTACCTACCTACCTACCGACCTATCTACCTATGTTGTTGGTTGTCCTGAATCTCCTTGTCCAAGACACACCACTAAGACGCACGCTACGTCGTCATCGTCATCAGCATCAGCATCACACGCCCACTGCCTAGAGTTAGGCATTCTATGTTGCGCTGCGCTGCGCTGCGCTGTGCTGTGCTGTGCTGTACGGATACTGCACCGCACTGCACTTTCAGTCAGGCCAAGCCTAATTTGTCCGTCCACGTCTCAGTCCAAGAGGTGGGCTGCAAATCGTCAAGCACTGGACACACACAGCACAACGCAACGCAACGCAACACACCGCAGATACCGCCCAGTTCCAGTTCCACCATCCTTGACCATCCACATCCTTGACCACCCTTGCACTTGCACATCCCTGCTCCCTTGGGTGGGGATTGGAAGCCTCATCCAGAACGACTGGGCCGCCTGTTCTCTCCATCCCGGCTCACGTATTAATCCTCCATCCCATCCGCATCTTATTCACCTTCTTTTTCTTCGTCGTCTCTCTCGACTCCCGATATCAAACAGTATTCCACTTTTTAATCTTTCGCCTGCGACAATCCTGAGCCTCTGGACTCATTCTCGACTCGCCATTCAATAGTCCGCTTCAGTTTTCCGCTTCCCAAGTCTCCGCGTCTCTGTCGCTCAGCATCCACCAGCCTCAACTTACACCACCATCTCATCGCATAATCATTCGTCAGCTTCGGATATCAAGGTTACCCCTTCTTCGACTCTCCCGCCCTATCTGAAACGTCTGTCAATCATCTTCAAGGCATTCAAACAAAGATGAATTTAGCCAACGTCAATACTGTCGAGGAGCTACAACGTCAGCTAGAAGCCGCAAACGCTCGGAATTCACAGCTCGAGCAGCTTGTGCAAAGTCAATTCAGAGGAGATCCCGCAGTCTTAGATCAAGTCGCTCAAAATTTGTCTCTGGCTCAGCCGGGCTACCAAATACCTAGCCATGGCGCCTCAAGTGCACGAAGTAGTGGTCTCTCTCGTAGCAAGTCTACCATGACCTATCCAACCCAAATAAAATCTGCCATCACGGTAATGCACCCTAAAGCCTTGCACCATCTCCATCTTCTAATTATGTGACACAGGAACGACATATGGGCCTTCAGGCATACAAGCGTGAGAGACGGGCCTTTTCTCAACAGTCTAGCTCTGCTCTTCCCATGAGCCGCAGTGTATCAAATCGTTCAGAATCGCAGATGCCCTTTTCACAAACCGGCAACCGCATCGCCCCCTTGACTGGTTCCATGGATCGATTCAGCTCTCCTCGAGACGAGAATGCCAGTTTGCCACTCGAAGGTACTGATCGACTCCCTAGCGTTCAGGAGAACCAGCCTCTGCTCAACATCGGCATGGATCCAGGAGACTTTCTAAAGCAGTGGCCCGAGACTACCCAAGCCCCTCAACATTATGACTCTTCCTTGTCGGGATTTGCCTACAACATGGCACCCGATAACTCATTCTCAACCGTCCCTTCCAATGGACCATGCAGCTACCCCATGTCTTCGGGATGCCCATCGATGATCTCTGGCCCTTCTGCTGCGGAGGGCACGAGCCCACTTACACGCCAAAACAGCTCTTTCGACAATTATGGTGTTGGCATGGAGCGCATGGAATCCTCTCAGTCCCAGGCTGACGCCTTCTTTGCTCCCGATCTCTCACCTGGATCTGCCAACATCTACCCTACCGGCAAGCAGTACACATCTGAACATGACCTGTTTGGTCTTGGCGCCAATCTTTCCCCTACAGGTGCTCAGCAGTACGTCAACTCCAACGGAAACCCGCTGTTGGCATCGCCAGAGTCCACCGATATGGAGCGCTCTTGCTCCAACACGAGCATGTCCAGTGTTCGATCGAATGCCTCCAATCTTGAGCGTCGGGCCAAGGAAGCCAGGGAGCGAGTCCTGCAGTCTGCCAAGACGATCCACCTCGCCCCGAAGCCCAAGGAAGAATTGGCCAGGATTGAGGCCAACTCGACTATCGCCAACAAAGAGGTCAAGATCCCCGTCAACAAGAGCAGCTACCAACGCCCTAAGCACCCTAAGGTCTACTGCACCCAATGTACCGAGCATCCTGACGGATTCCGAGGTGACCATGAGCTTCGCCGACATGTCAACGCCAAGCATGAGGGTGTTGTCAAGAAGTTTGTCTGCCGTGACCCAGCGACTGTCGGCATCGAGTC
This sequence comes from Fusarium sp. NRRL 66182, assembly GCA_013266265.1. NCBI lineage: Eukaryota > Fungi > Ascomycota > Sordariomycetes > Hypocreales > Nectriaceae > Fusarium > Fusarium sp. NRRL 66182. Next base: position 22,694 of record JABFAK010000490.1, read on the forward strand.
CAACGTGAAGGCTGTCAACCCCTTGTCCAAGTGCAAAGCTTGCATCTCTGGAAAGGAATATGGCGCCTACTACAATGCTGCTGCTCATCTTCGACGCACTCACTTCAAGCCCAAGACTCCCCGCGGCAAGAAGGGTGCCCATGCTGACGAGAAACGTGGCGGTAAGGGTGGTGGTGACTGGCCCCCTATGTCCGAGCTCAAGGCTTGGTTCGTCGAGAAGAAAGTCAAAGTTGACGTGAATGATTCTCCCATGCCTGAGCAGGATGAATCTGACGACATGGCTGATGCTGAGATGGACGCTCCCAGCATACCTCCCCAGATGGACATGTTCCAGGGCATTGGTAGCAGCATGAGCCCCTTCAACATGGAGACCGGCTATGATCTTGCTGTTGATGGTGCTGCCGATCCTGCCATGATGGCTAGTGTCAATGGCGAGCTCGGCATCTCAGCTCCCATCTCGTCTGCCTCTGGGAACTTTGGTTATTCGCCCTTCTCGAATGGCTCCCCCATTGTTGGGCTTCCTGATAACTATGCCTTTTCAGAGCATGCCACCTCAGCCTACGGCTCTAACCTCTCGTCTTCGAACACAATCACCCCGACGACCTTTCAAGACATGTCTCAGATGAGCATGAATGAAAACGCTCTTTGGGCTGCTTGAATGCCTTTCAGTATGAGCAATGGCGCTGAGTTTCAATCTTGTTGCATCAACGGTATCCCTGTTTCCACCGGTTAGTGTACTCCACTGATTCCGACCTCAACGTCGAGTCCGTGTTTGAGTACCTCGCGCCTCAAGGGATGAGGATTGCAAAAAGAAAACCCCCGAAAAAACCTAACGAGTCCGAGCCCGACTCAGAGATGAGTCGATACGATAATGGCCCATCTGACCAAGACCCGCGCTCGGTGTTGTGCCATTCTGGTGAATGAGCACGACAACCCTTTTCCGAGCAAGGCTCTCAACCTTGCTTGTGCTGCTTCACACTTCTTCAAACATAATGATTTTCAAGGAGCTCGTATTATGATTGCTGTTTCTTTGTTCCCACTTTATTTTTTTCTTAGTTCCATTTTCTTACCGTCACGGAGTCGATGATTACTTTCTGTCTAGTATATTTTCAGCGAGTCCCTTGACAAACTAAACTGGTGGATACGTTCAACTGGCTGTGACCCTAGATGGGCTGCCACAGAGGTTCGACCGCTTGAGCGGTGCGGTACCTATACGTTTATTCTCATCGCGATCGAAAGTGCTTCATCGCGTGGCTATGACATATATTGGACCGGGTCGGTACTTGGGGATTTCCCATGAGTGGAAAACAGGAGTCGGTTGCATTTATTCCTGTACATGACATAGGAAGGAGTTTCGATAGGGTTTGAGCACGGCGTTTTTGTTTCTGGGGTACCCGTTTGGGACGGGTTAAATGGCGGGTCAGCATTCAACCTCGAGACAAAGAGGCGTTGCTTTTTGGTTACCTTTACGGATTAGAAGGATATAGTGCATGTGGCAAGGAGTTTACGAGAGGCCGGGGACATACTATTGCTGGGGTTTGGTTATCTGAGGGCATGATGGGAAATGCCGGGCTTGTCGTTCGGTTGGAACATTACTGAGCGAATGGATGAGTACCGTTTGCCTATGGATAGGAACCTCTGCTGGCTTCAAGGCGTAGGAGTCGGAGTCAGTAATAGATCGTGCTGAAAGAAGCACGCTTTTCCCTGGACGCTCTTTTTTGTTGCCGTGATGGCATTGCCCTGCCTTGATTGTAGTTATTTGTATGTCTATCTGCCATTGATGTGCGGTGTCGTGGACGCGTAGTGCCTAGAGGTATTCTGGCAACTCGATGGGTATCTTGATCCTCTTCCCTCTCCTCCACCCCTCACGTCTTCTTGACCTTGTCCGTCCACTCCTTTGCCCCCTTGACACCCTCATGTCCCCTCCTGAACAACCCCCTCTCCCACTCCTCCAACCCTCTCAAAAACTCCACCCCGTTTCCTCCTCCAACGCCCTCATCCGCCTTTCTCGCATGCAACCCCACCTCTCCCGCCCGAACAACAAACGTCTTCTTCAGCACCTCGGCCACATCCCTCTCGTCGAATAGATCCAGCATACGTACCCCAACGCCGTAAAAGTGCGGACTTTGGTCGCGGAGCGGGACGGCGCGGGGATCGGCGCGCAGAGCAGCTAGCACTGCGGCGGAGAGGCAGGGTGGAAGGTTTAGAGTCAGCGGTGCGTTGGAGGTTGGTGTTGATGCTAGAGCGAGCATCTCGGCGAGCCAGAGGGGCAGGGTCAGCGGCGTAGAGGCCTTGAGGCCGTGGGGGGAGTTGTCGAGATGGCCGAGGTAGGGGACGTCGATTTCGAATTGGCAGGGGACTTTCTACGATATCGTGAGTTTTGGGGTCGTGGCCTGTAGAGCGGTGTTGGGAGTCACCTCTGCATCCGTGAGGATGGCGTCTATGTCGTAGTACGACATGATTGGGAGTAGTGGTTGGTTAAGTGGCAGTGTTGGGAAGACGCGTAGAGAGGGTTTGATGCGTCTAGACGCGCTTGCGATGACATAATCGGAGAGTTGCTTACCCTAAAGCAGACCCGTTAGCACAAGAGGCTGCAAATGTGGATTACTGCTACACGCTCTTACCAACTACTGGTTGTAGCAACTGATATTCCAAGATGGCATGTGATTCCATAAATGATTCCATTCAACCTGCATCCCAAGCAACACGAGGCCCTCTTTAACACCAAGCCAAGAAAAAAGAGACCTCGGGGATCCGAGGTCGGCACAGCGGGGATTTCGGAGAAAAAGACGATCAACTTCTTTTTATTTCTCAGCTCTTTTTAACTAGCAAGCTGGTAGTGCATGGCAGCTCGGTATTTTGCAAAAGGCCGAGCTTCGATTAGTAAAGGTTGAATAAACGGTTGCTGGAGAAAAGCGCTCGATCAGATGAGCTTGATCTGACGCAGGAGTGAATAGCAAGGATGTGATCGAATCGACGATGGAGAGGTAGAGTAGATAGAATACAACGCATGTCATGTGCGAATCATAGAGATAGAGCGTCGTTACACTCGCTTGACTATCTATCCTGTTGTATTTGAACTTCATGATCATGAGGTTGGTGAGTGAAGCTCACGAGGTAGCTCTCACAACCAAGCACAGAAAAAGGGAAATTAAACATGCCATGTCTAGTCACCATCTCAATCGAAAGAGCTACCAAATCATTAAACAAGTAAAATGTATAAACGATGCTTGCTATTCTGGACTGTCGACTTTGTACAAAATGTCCGTGACAGCCACTTACTTACTTACACTCCACCAGCCACATCTTCAACAAGCCTCAAATCCAAAGCTCCCCCCACCTCTCAAATATGACGACAGGCTGACCCAAGCTCCAGATGCCGATCCATTCGATTCGGCAATCCGACATTGCCGTCCACTCAGCTCAGCTTCTTTAACCAGGGCAGTTTCCCCCCTCATCTTCTCTCTTCTTCTTTTTTTGACATCATTGTCGATTCCACCAAAGACAGCTACAGCTATATCAAACGTCTCGTTCTTCAGTACGTGCTCAGCTCTTCAATTGTCTCTTGACAAGCATCTAGTTTCTTTTTCATCATCGTCGACTAAACTCAATTCCATCAACAGCAACTTTGAATATCACTAACATCACTATCCAGAATAGCTTCAAAATGGCTTCCGCTCTCCTCCGATCCACTCCCGCCCTCCGCGCTGGCCTGCGCGCCCGCTCGACTCCCCTTGCCGCCATGGCCACAACCAGCTTTGTCCGCAACAAGGCTACTCTCCCCGACCTGCCCTGTATGTCTCCCACCTCCGACTCAAAAGCGTCACCCAGCGAGCTAATCATGGCCAGACGACTATGGCGCTCTTGAGCCCTACATCTCGGGTCAGATCATGGAGCTTCACCACTCCAAGCACCACCAGACCTACGTCACCGGTTTCAACAATGCCACAGACGCCCTCGCCGAGGCCACACACAAGGGCGACGCAAAGGCTGCCGCCGCCCAGGCTCCTCTCATCAACTTCCACGGTGGTGGTCACGTCAACCACTCCCTCTTCTGGGAGAACCTCGCTCCCAAGGGCAAGGGCGGCGGTGGTGAGCCTGAGGGCAAGCTCTTGACTGCCATCAACGACGACTTTGGCTCCTTCGAGACCTTCCAGAAGCAGTTGAACGCTACTCTTGCTGGCATCCAGGGCTCCGGCTGGGCCTGGCTCGTCAAGGACAAGAACGCTGGCACCTTGTCCATCGTCACTCGACCCAACCAGGATCCTGTCACCGGTACCCTCGAGCCTCTCCTCGGTGTTGATGCTTGGGAGCACGCCTACTACCTCCAGTACCAGAACCGCAAGGCCGAGTATTTCAGCGCCATCTGGAACGTCATCAACTGGAACACCGTTTCCAAGCGATTCGAGAACTGAACTTATTAATCGTTAGCTGAAGTTGCAGAGTCTGTTGAGGTGAATGAGATTAAAATAGCGTTGTGTTGCATGCGGCCAATCTCAATGAACCACTGGTCACGTTTTTGTTTGTCAAGATACCGAGTGTATATATAGTACGCCGAGGTTCTATCAATGAAGTTGTAAAGATTCAAATACAATTAGCGTCTCAATATGGCCGTCCAATTCCGCGAATTGACCAGTCAATGGTTGTATCATGCAGAGGGTGATGGCATAATAACAGCTCAAGGCGTATGGTGCCTCGGTACATGGAACAATATAATTATTTCCCTGACCTTAAGGATGCTGGCATCTCGCTATGCCCTGGTATGCTGCCAACTCCTTTGGAAACTCATCTTCAAAAATGTCAGCAGCATAATCATACCAATCTCCGTTTGCTTCCGCGGTTCTCGCTTCAAAAAACCGCACGTACTCCCACCAAGCGGGATAGTGTCCTGCACAATCCCAACCCAGGATCCACGCGATTGTGTTGTTGGAGACGATAATGTTGTTGGGACACAGAGCTCCATGTGTGAGCACTGTTTGGTAGTCAATCTGGAATTGCGACACCAGAGCTTTCGCAACCTGAGAGGGCACCGTCTCATACAAGGTCGACATTAAGAGTGCCATAAAATGTTTCTGGTCCGGGCGTGTACGGATAGCATAGTATGTATGTTCCGGATGCTTGTCCTGTAAGAGGTTGTATGGCCCTGATTGAACTGACCCCAAGGAACCACCTACACCAGTTTTGCCTGGGGCTCGTATCTTGTGGAGAATATTGCGAAGCTGTCGAGCATACTGATATTTCTCGTTCTTGTTCAGCTTAGGCCAGACATCCTCAAGTAGCTCCCCAACCACTGTGCGTGAAATAGGCCCTTGAGTGCTGGATATATCCTGGTCGTGAAGAGACAAGGGCAGTGCTCGAGTGTAACTAAGGGTGGACAGGTTCTCGTGCTGGACTAAGCCAGCTTGAGAGATGAGAATATTGTACGTCTTAGGAGCATCAAGTGTGCTTCCTTTCTTCAATTTGGCAGCAGGCTGCAAGTATAGGGTCAATCTTCGGTTATGCAGAAGCGAGGTGAGATATCTGGTGTTTTCGTCTGGGATAGGGGCTGCATTCATGTTAGTATATGCTTTAACAAGGTGGTGTATATCCTACCCTTGCCAAGTGACTGAACCTCTGTGTAATAATACACTTTCTGGGTTTGCTGAACCTTTCGCTTCTTTTTGTTGCGCCTGACCTCATTGATGACACTGCTAATGGAGCGTTTCAACGGAACGCTCTCGAGACTTGTCATCTGCCCAGAAACTGACACTACTCGCAGGCCTTGAGGTTGCTCTTGGGATGCATCTTGGGAATCTTGAGGCACCTGCGAACTTCTGGAAGCACGTAGAGACGCATCTCCCACCAGATCGAGATTGGCACCAGTGAGTACAAGAGGCAGGGGATTGTCCTCAACCTTGACAACCACCGGCGGCTTGGTCAGTTCTTCCTGGGCGACTTCCGCGAGCATTTGAGCTCGCGCAGGATTCATAGATTCCACATGAGCCGTAGGTGGAACCGACTCATCCAAGCCTGGGAGAGACATGATCCATGGGTCGATGGGAGGAACTTGGATGTGATGATGGAAAGAAAAAGAGAAGGGAGCCGAGCGCTCAGCAAAACCCCAGAAGCTAGAGATCCAGAGGTAGACGGCAGTCTGTACAACGAGATGATGTGCCAAACGACGGGAAAGCCAACAAGAAACAAGGGATTGGAATGGCGGAGATGAGAAAGGAGGCAAAAGAAGAACACAGTGGGAGGACTACCTTGTTGTTGTCGAGTTGTTGTCGCTCCTTCCCTCTTGATGCGAGGAGACTTCATACTTGCCTGCCAGCCGGTGACAACCCGTGCATACCTTCCTAAAGCAAGCAACGAAGGCATCTACACCTAACGGACTTTCATAAACACTGAATAAAAAAGGAAGAGAAAACACTCGCCTTCTGCCAGTTCATTTAGGTAGTTTGAAGGTGCCTCACTTTGGTCCTGCCCCTTGAACGTGACAAACATCCAATCTCTTAGTGCCCTTACTTGGCACTCAATGTACAAACACTTGCGCTTCATGGAAAAGATTTGATAGATCAAAGTATTGCATGAGTAATATTTTATTATTTTCATAAGCATAAATACATAGTCAGTCATAAGCACTATTTCTAACAATCCTTTGTAATGTCAAACAAGCAGACATCTATCCTCTTGCTCTCGTCTCAACCACGTACGTTTTTATGAAAAGAAATATTAGGCAAGTTGTGACGTGTTAGATTACTCGCCGTTGACCTGGCCGTCGTTCTTGCGCTCTGTGTAGTGGCGAGGTAGTCGGTTCTCCCGCTCAGTGTAAGGGTAACCGGCTTCTTCACGCGCCATATCGTTCACCCACTTCTCGTCGCCGCGAAGACCAGGGTTGGAGCTTAGCTCTTGCCACTTGGCGGCTAGGTAGAACCAGCCGAGGGCATTGCCAACAGTGCCAACCTCGTCGCTAACACCATTCTTGGCTTCCTGCGACATCTTGGCATGAAGGTTGCTGTCGGTGAACAGATCCATGAGGTGTCCAGCAACCGTCTTGTAGTCTCCAGGGGTCACGAGGTAACCGTTGACCTTGTCCTTGACCTGGAGAGGAATGCCACCTTCGTTCGAGACAATCACAGGTACTCCGGCGTGGAGAGCCTCCGAGACCTTGATCTCGAAGCCTTCACGTGTCGACAGCTGAAGAATAACGTGTGCATTGGAAATAACCATATTGAGAAGCTGGTCATTGGCATCCAGACGAATGACGCTGACGTCGTCAATGAGGTGAGGATAGTGGTCTTCCAGCTGGGTCATGGTCTGGTCAAAGATAATGGCACCATCGGGGTCATCAATGGAGCCGTTACCACAGCTGTTTTAATTAGCAGAGTATTCGTATGACGTACATGATATAACTTACACAACGAGCTGGGGAACCTCGAGAACATTGGCTTCTTCACAACGGCGGCGGAATTCAGCATACGAGTCGATGACGGTGGGAATACCTTTGGCAGGGTCAAATCGAGCGACCTGGGCGATGTACTTGCCTACAAGATCATGTCAGCCAAGGTACGACAAAGGGTATACAGCAGGATCTTACGAGTAGGCCAGTCGAGTTCCGTCATCCGCTGTGTTCGGCACTGCTGGTTGTAGATGTGGGTGTAGTAGCCTGTATCCCACTTCGCCATAGGCTTGTTGAGACCATCGAGCCAGTCAGTGGTAGCGGGAAGATAGACGACCTTCTCCTTGGGCACATTGTGAGGGACAAACTTGGGGATAGGGTGGCTGATGAACATGTCTGATTCCTTAATGTTGCTCCAGAGATAGTTCCAGATGTCAGCCTGAGGAGAGCCCTCTTTGGCAACAAGATCACTTCGGATTTGGATGTGCGATCTGTAGAGGACCGGACGGTTGGGAGTGAGTCTCTTCACCAGAGGAATAAGGCCGGGCATCTGAGGGTCATCGATCTGAGCAAACCATTCCGTCAGCAGTTGTACCTATGTTAAACCACACACGCGATGCGCACGAATTTGTTGACATAGACTTACGATAATGACATCGGCGCCACCCTCCTCCGGAGGACGGAGGGGACCACCCTCAGAGAGCCAGTATCGCTTAGCATTATCCTCAATCCAGTCGGTGATGGCAGCCTTCTCCGGGTCTGAGATGCGCTGATCAGGGTGGCTGACACCTTGGAGGATGTTGTGCTGATTCTTGGTGATTCGGAAAACACCAGGCCGTGGTTTGGGAACTAAAAACTAGTCAGAATTCGCTTCCAGACCGTCTCGCTTCTGGATGATCTAAAATACATACCATACCATGTCACGTCAACGCCCAAAAGACGGCTGAGACGGACAAGGGCATGACGCATGAGGGCGACACCACCGCCCTGGGGAGTGGCGCTGAAAAATGCAATCTTGGTCTTTTTCTCACGAAGCTGATTAGCATAGAATTGCATAGAGCTCCACGTGGCAGCATTGCAAGTGTTCCTGTGGTTCTGAAGACTCGTAAGGTGAACACGGAAACCGGCATCTGTCTGAACAATGCCTCGGTAGCCAACCTGCAGATGAGGAACGAGCGAAGGGCCGAAGTTGCTGTAGGTCGAATGAAATTAGCGGCCACGTTGATGAGAGTGCTTTTTAGAGTATCACTTACAGAATACACTTGCGAGCCATGGAATCGGCCTGTTCGTCGATACGCTTCACGTCCCAGAAGTTCTTCTCCTTGGCTTCATGATCGGGTCGCAGCACAACAGGTACAACATCAAGCTCGAGCCAGAGACGTGAGCATATAGTAGGGCTCATGTACTTGAGAGTGACAGGAAGGCCAGCTCCAATGAACTTGACAAAGTTCTCGTGCTCATACGTCTCGACCTCTTTGATAATGTGGTCAGCAATGAGGTCTTGTCCCTCACGCATATCCTCGTCGAGCGGGATGTGCTTGATGGAGAAGTCATTGAGATAGACAGTATCATGGATAGCAAGCGCGATGACGGCAGTATGATCGTCAGCGAAGACGGCAGAAATACCAAGGTACAAAGTCTATCAATTAATTATGTTAGTCCGATCGGCAGGGGGCTCTCAGCAGCTTAAGGTGCTATGACGCAAGTGTCATGACAGAGCACAGATGATACGAGTACAAAAGAGAAGACAGAAAAAATAAGCGAACGTACCTGAAGAGGACCACTAACATGGCCTTCTTTCTCGACGAGAAGGCTCATCTGCCTCTTGCGGTGCGACGTGGCGCCCGTAGAAAACCTGCGTGTGGGCTTTGAACTCATGATGGCGGCGGTTGCAGATTTGGCGGGGTATGGGGTATGAGGGAGGGGCAGCAAATTGGTGTTGACTTGAAAATGGACAAGCTCTCTCTATAATGGAAGAGAGAGAGGGATGGAGAGGTTGAGGCTGCGGAGAGAGCGAACAAGACTGCGGCTGAGAGGCAAGATATACTCTTAGGACCCTCCCTGGTCAGGTCAGACAGACAGAGAAAGGCGGTGGTGAATAGGAGGAGGAAGTCGGGTCGAAAGAGCTGTGGAGCTGGAGTAGTAACTTGGATGGACACAGACACCCAGGGTGGGATAGCTACATGTACAGTGAGGGTTGAGAGATTCGTGTTAGTGTTGATCGAGCAGGGTCTGCTCTGCAGACATGGAGAATCAGTAGGGTATAGTTGACAACTGATCCAAGATTGAGATTCTGAATTGCCCCATCAGCACGGGTTTCTGCAGACGGGGGGACGAGGGGAGGCACAAAACATACACCAGGTGTGCATGCGACTCAACGACTTGCTCCTCGTAGAGTGACAGCCAGTTACAGTACTTCAAGTATCGGGTGAGACAAGAAAGCCGACAAGTCAGACAGACCGGGGGCGGGGAAGTATAGAGAGACCGGGCGTGGGGTGAACAGCCAGTTGAGATCGAGGAGACAAGGTGAGCAGGCGATGATGCTTCAAGGTGAGGAGATGAGTGGCGTGCCAGCGACAAGGAGAAGCTTGGATTATGCTTCAATGATTGGGATAACGACAGCGTTGGCTTGTGTTTGGACGATAGCCCACGTTGAAAGACGATAGTTATTACAAATTAACCCGAGGATGAATCGAGGGGAGAAGAGGAAAATAGGCAAGGTAGGTCAGGCCTCGCTCCAAGGTAGTAAGGAAGGAAGACGCGGGCGTAGCAAACTGCAGTGCAGGTGGCACTTGCCTGCTGCTGCAAACCAATGCAATGGTGCGTCGGGGTGTCAGTTGACGGTAGCTCCTGCCAATACAATGTCTTATCTTCAGAATGAAGATATTATTCCCTCTTTTACCAACGTTAACACAAATTCAAATCAGAAAATCAAGTCCGAAGAGCCCGGATACACGGAAAGGGGGGTCAGGAGAACGAGAATGAGGTAATGAGGAAGTGGTCTGATATGCGCTATGAGATCACCGGATTTTGGTGGTTCGAAACGTAGAATTGCTACTCTGGTACGACAATGGAAATTCTTTATAGAGGGAAAAAATCTTTGATGTAGTTCACAATTTTTTTTTTTGGGAAACACACGATAACAAACGTCGGTGTGCTTGATGCAGGTACGGCGTCACATTCGATGGCGTAGCATTTGCTGTTTGAAGGTTTAGATGAAGGAGAGAAGTTGAGCCAGCGAGGAAAAGAGGGGAGAGCGACAAGATGAGAAGCGACAAATGACATGACACAATGAAGACGGGAGTGCAGCCACAACATCATATCAAGTCATCCTCAAGTCTCAGGCTCACTGCTGTACCTCCCCAAGCTACTTTACGGCAACTTTCCTATTATGGCCATCCATTCCACGTCAAGAACAGCATCCTCAGGATCTTGGAGACATTCCGCCTTGGACTATTTAACCAAGACTCTCAGAATGGTCCTTTAACAGCCATCTATTTTTGGAGCTGTCACCCATCGATTCTATACCAATAATACACTACTACTGTACCTAGAGCCAAGGTACCCGAGATAGCGCTGCCGAACCCCGCGCTGTGCTGCTGAGTTCCGCGCCCCGCTGTCCGAGGGATCCCCAGCAGGTGTTGGGGAATGTTTCACAGGGAGATGCGGGCGGAGGCCTTTCCCCGGACGGAACGGGCGTGCTCCCCGCCGTCTTCGGGACCAGGACTGGGGACAATCATCAACCTTCCAACATCTTGGAACCCTTGTGCGAATGCGCAAGGAAGTCGCTCCATCGCTCATCATTAGACGCACCGGTTACCGGATCTGTGGGCATTCGTCTATGAAAATTGCGTGACTCAGTCCAGGTTGTCTTGCAGGCACAATGCCTAGTAGTGAAGAGGCTCTGCGATGTTCGACAAGCCATTCATCAGTCTACTTCCAAGGACCCTTAACTCGCACTATCTCAGCCTCAACACCCATTTCGACATGATGCTGACAGCATATTCGACCCCAACCGTTTGGCTTGCATGAACAACAACAACAACAACAACAACATCGTTCACAGCGGGCAACCTCGCCGACTATGTACAGCATTTTGTACCACCTTTGGACAGATCGTGGCTTGTCAATTTATTCACCGTCTCGAGTTTCCGGTCAGCTGCCTATCACTCGTATGATGGCCTTCAAGGTTCATCCTGAGCTTCCAGGGCAGCTTATGGCTACCTTGACCCCCTTCACGAATTTGTTCATGATTCAACGATCAAAGCTTCACAATGCTCACCATTGCTACCGAATATTTCCCCCCCTCGACCGCTGACGAGCGGTGAGTCTGTTGGGTTGGTGATGTTGTACCAACCATCCCACTACCGACATTGCGCCTGTGTCTCAGGAGCAAGCCCATTGGATCTGCCGCGGTTTTCAACATGTCGGACGAGGTCACCCAGTAGATCCGAGGCGCGGACGGATGCGCTTCCGGGAGCCGCGCATCACATTGCAAGCTTGAGGTTTCGAGTCTCAAGTAGAGGATTTGAGCGGTGGAACCGACGGTCCAAATACTCCATGTACCTATACCACAGGCGCTGGCCTAGCTTGATACCCTTGCTTACCGGGCGCTTGCACAGAGCCCCATGCCTTGATGCTCTATAGCCCTCATGGGTAATCATGAACGATACCACGATTCAGATTATAATACGGTTGTGTCAATGGAATGGCCCTATTCTGTTGCGTGGTCAGCCTAGAGCAGTTTCACTTTGCAATGCCTCACGAAGCGCAATCAGACCAAAGTTCTTGGGCTCCGAACTGGCATATTCGATTGCACCACATCAAATTGAGCATTCTCACTCTAATCTCCCGAATCGCAATCGAGACGGGGCATTATATATGCAGGCTAAAAGCATGCACGGCTTTGTATTGAGTGTCATAAGGGAAAATGCTTTCAATTGAGCATTACGATGATCGCTGTTACCATTGATGGCCAGTTCGACTCCCGAGGTCAGTGGCGATCAGCTTCTCCAACACCACTACTGCCCACCAATCCTTATCAATCTAGAGGCGAGTGATACTATCACAACGCAGATAAGATCGGTCTCCGACCGCTGATCACGGGAAGTGGATGCAGGCACGTCAACTAACGAGTCAGCAGTCTGACTGGCCGCGCGGCTGACGACGTTACAGAACCAGTAGTCGAGTTGCTGACGTGAGGCATCTTGACATTGAAGCCATGTAAGACTTTTTTCACAGCAAACAATCGTGCTCTCCCAAGTTTCGAGCAGTTGAAATGGTTCCAAGGCCTTCCTTTGGCGCTCTGGGCGTCTTGTCGCTTGCCTTCAACGCCGCGAGCTGCAATAACAACAGGGCTGAGCGAAT
>JABFAK010000491.1:0-29127 GCA_013266265.1 Fusarium sp. NRRL 66182
TTATTAAATACTTATAAGTATTTTAGGTATTATTAAATACCTAATAAATACCTATAAGTAATATTATCTACTTATTATTTATCCTAGGTAATTAGGTATTGCTTTTCTAATAGGTATCTATAGGAATTTTAAGCCCTAATTTTAAGTGTTTCTCCTGCTAGAGTTAATCAGGGAGATGATATCTGCCTAGAGTTAAAAAGACAAAGAAGAAAATTCAAAGAGTCTATCAGGTAGTTAACACAGCTATTCACCAAATCAGCCACTCCCCAGTTACCCAGTTCTAAGCGATAGTGAAACTAGATATGGGCCATCTCTCAAAATCACACTCCTCTCCAACCATGGCATTTTCAAGATAAAATTGCCCAATAAGCCTGAATGTTCTTTTCTTTTCGTTGACTGCGCGAATCACCAACGGTGTTGCAGGACCGTGAGCGATAATGATGGTGTCACCAGCTTTCACGTAGTTCTGAGAGCTTGACCGTCTCGTCGTCGGAGAACACGACCGGTCATACCTTGGCACCTTGGGTACCTTGGCTTGCCGTCCAAAGGCTAGCACTTTACCCGATAATTAGCCTGGCATGAGATCGCCTTCCTGTGTCGCATGTGCCAACTTGACCCTTTTACCATCACATCCGCAGATGCTTTACACACTTTGCCGCTTCGTTCTGGTGCAATGGAGATGGTGCGTCATGCGCACCCTCCATGCCTGGAAAGCAGTGCTTGCTCTTATTTCTAGTCCAGCTTCTCGACCTGATCCATCCGTCCTGAACCCCTTGACAGCCGACCAACTGGACAGTCTGGCAGATGAGTTCGTCAAGTCGATAGATCTGGAAGCCGTCCGTGCCTTAGTTTCTTCCTACAACAGGGGCTCGCAATGCCATATTGACGAGGCAGCAACTGCCCAGGGGAGCTATAACGTGTGCTTCTTCACCAAGTGTGACGACAAGACCTTTGTTGTCAGGGTTCCAATCGAGCCTGTTATCCACGATGTCTGGGGGAAGCTCGAGAGCGAAGTGTGCACGATGCGGTAACACCACCTACCATCCTTCGGTTTGTGGCTAGTAGCTAATGTTTTGGTCTTAGGTACGTTCAGGAAAACACGCAGATCCCCATCCCCCAACTTTACGCGCACGGTCATGCCCGGCTCTTGCACAATAACTCTACGAAGCAGGCTTTCATGATCCTTGAACACGTTGAGGGTCGGCCGCTCGTCGACCAGCAGTTTCTGAGCAGCCCGGAAGAGGATCGGCGTCAATTCTATTCAGAACTCATCGACGTTTTTACCCAGTTACGAAGACTTGAGTTTTCGGCAGCTGGCTCGTTGATACCGGTCCAGCCTGATAGTTCGTCTTCAAAGCCAAAAATCGTCGGCGCTTTTTCCATACCCATGAACGATCTTCAAATCCAAGGATTTTCGTCCTCGTCCTCGCCACCCCATTCCACAGCTGAGTTTGTCGCCCAACAACGCCAGATGCTCTGGGACATTTTTCGATTACCTAGCCCAGCCCTGCGTCAAAAGACGGCAGAGATGGAGCTGTTTGCACTCCATACTATTGACCAAATCCCTCTACTAGTTGATCAACAGCGCGAGTCCTTCGTCCTCACTCACACTGATCTACGGTGGTCCAACATCATGGTGGACCATAAACTCCACATTGTCGCTGTTATTGACTGGGAATGGGCAGGTACAGTTCCTGCAAGCATCCTCATGCCACCATCGTGGATCACTACGTCGGAGGACCACGTCGCAGAGTTCCGTTCCGTTCTAGCGGCCAAGTATGCCGCCTCTCCTCACACCCAGCTGCTAAAGGAATGGATGTGTGAGTATACAATCACATGGCGGGTTGCAGAGATATTTCAAAGACCGCATCACCTCGTCGATATTTTTTATGAGTTTATCTACCCACAACTCTTCGCAGAACCGTATCAGAAGGTTGTCTCTGCGTATTTTCTTGATGAGCAGAAGCAGCTGGAGCTGCAAAAGGTGCTGCAAAGCTCAGAGCGCTACTCCAAGTACCTGAAAGAAAACAACATGTTCCCTGTCGACGACGGGGAAACCCAGCGAGCAAGGGAATGGTTGGCAAAGGTACAAGCATATTATGATCAAAAGCAAGAGTTATAAAGCTCACTTTTGTGCCTGGTCTTTGTCCTATAAAGCACGGATCTTTTCCCACAAATTTCAAAGCGTAACTGCAATGCCAAGATATCTATACAAGTATTTAATGGTAAAGAGCCCAGTAGGAAATTCCAGTAAGAACTTGATAGAGTTATCAACATAACTTCAAGCAGAATGTGTACAAACAAAGCACGACACGTAGGAGATGTCAAAGGGCTGGACAACAAATCAGAGTGGTTCTAGAATAATTCCTTTGTTGTCCGTGAAGGATACGGCAGTTCACAGTTGCAGCTGGCTAGGTCTACTACGCCACGTCACCGAGACTTGAAGCAAATAGCCTTGGCCGACGTTTGACTAAAGGTAGGCGGTTTGATAAGAGTGGTTAACAAACGAGCCGGGTAATTAACAATATCTATCACACGGGAAGCGACGCTTGTACGATGGCTGTGTTGGCATTTTGCTCGGTAAATCGAGTTTCCGGTGCAATAAGACGCCAGGCAGCACGGATACAAGCATGAGTGGTTTGCTGCGCTTTGGGCGTCTTCTTCCTGTGTCTGTCACCCCTTGATCTTTGCATATTGCTGAGTTCAGTTCATCCAAGTGGAAACATTACCAGATAGGGCTTATATATTCCACTCAACCCATCTCAGAATAGACAGGTCTTTATCATTTTACCGTACTCATTCTTTTTATATATATATCATCACCTTCCAGCGCTCAAGTGCCTGCTGTCACTATCAGTTCTAGACAGATCTGTCACTCAGTCCTCAAAGGGCGCACAGGACTCTAAAATGAACAACACGAGAGACATCCGACTGCACGGAACGCTTGAAGCAGCTCACATATCGAGTAGCCTGTCTCGGAGGAGTTACAGCCATATCCTTGAAGTGGTGTGACTTGACATCTTTCCAAGCCAGCCTGGACTTGCAAGTCTTTGTAGATCCAGCAACAGACCCTTACAAAGATCCAACCTCAAACTCTTCCCAGAAGACCAGAAGCTCCTCTTTTCCGGACCCTATAGAGTGCGTAATTCACCTCCTTCGTCACGGTCGAGGCCTCTGCATGTTACAGGACACAGCTTGTTCATCATGCTTGCGTCCAAGCACGCATGTTCTCTTGTCAAGAGAGCAGACGAGGTCGTGTCCGATCCTAAGATGATCATGATTGTACGAGAAGCATTATCTGCAGCTGAAGAAACGCGTCCATAAAAAGTCATAACAACAGTATTCCAACCTCCCCAGAAACACCATATCCTATATACCTATATCACAACGGCATCAGTGAGGTCTGAGGGAAGCATCTATACCGCCAACCCAGCGTCAGCTTGATGCCGCACAGTTCAATCTAATTATTCGCCATGTGATTCGTGTTTTCCACGTCGCGGAAAGCAAATACACCAACAGCCTCGAGTCTTCTGAACTCGAAGCTACAGTTGCGGAACAGCAAAGGGGACCTCCACCGCGCATCATGTGTTCATGATCAGGCTTCTTCCAAGATCGACACCAGTTACATTGAGACGGTCGGCCACCTTGTCTTGAGCTTAGTTGATACCCCTCCCGACGCAATAATACAATCTCATCCTCTGGATACTACAAGCGAGCAGCGCGCGGTCATGGCCAAAGCATACGGTCGTTGTCTCCATCAACGCAAGACCAATAACTGCCAACGGAATCCGGATGGTCAAATAGGAGAGGCTCAATGTGATGGACTGGGACTCGTAGTGTGTCAAGGCAAATTGGGTATTCAAGGTATGAACTCCGGACTGTAAAATATCCAGCATAAAACATGTCTTGTCTCGACAGACATGCGTGTCAACACCATGATAGTTTGATGAGTTAGTTGAGAACGAGACCACTTTCACTCCAGAACAACCCCTCAACATGATAATATTATTTGCATATCTTACTCTGCAGCTGTCCGCCACGGTCAGTTTATTATACTCCACTATCAAACAGCCGACAGTGAATCCGTGCAGAAATCTACCTCCAGTTTGGTGCCTAAGCGGCCTCCCCTCTGGTTGATTTTATTTCTCTTACACACCTTCTCTTCTCTTTAGCTTCTCTTCATCGCGCATCACGAGAACCCTTCCGAGGTACGTCTTTCTCCTATCCACCCAGCGTAATTTTTGTAAACTAACAAACACCCAGAGACAACTTGTTTGAAATTTGTCACAAGATGCCAGGAGATAGCCCACTGGCTCCGGCCAAGAAGCGACAAAAGATGACGGTATCAGAGACCAGTTCAGCAGGAGAAAGCAACACCATCCAATCTTCGTGAGTGACACCGGCTTTGGTCTCAAACTCGCCATGACTCGCATGCTAACGGATCCCATAGTCCATATGTGGGCACTACCGTCATGATCAAATGTGGTGACCCGGGCCTCTACTACGTGCCACAAGGCGTTCTGAGGAAGTATCCCAAATTGAGCATTGTTGGCGGATACTTGGAGCTTCTTCACCTTGGCCATCGCGAAGCGCATACCATCGTTCACTTCCTCTATTCTGGCACATACCAGTGCTTGGAATCAACAAAGACAGAGGAGAAAGAAAAGAGCAGAGAAGCTCTTTCTAACTCGTTCAAGGTTTATGCCTTTGCCACGTCGTACGAGATCGGCCATCTTGCTGGCCTGGCTCTAGATGATATCCAGAAAAGGGGCGACAGTCTTGGCTTTGACGAGATAATCAGAGTCCTGGACGAACTAGACTTCAAGCTGGATGATACTCAAGGTAGCCTTGCTGACTACATGGATGGAAGAGCAAAAATGGCTGGCGAGACCATCACCGAAGCCCAAGTGGCCAAACTCCGCGATGAAATTGGTGGTCATCGAACCATATCCAACATTCTCCTCGAGAACATGGTCGACATGAGACTTACGATCCAAAAGTACCAGAACAAGTATGGCCCTCTGCCTTGAGATCCATCGGCCGAGACTGAGTAGTGGGATTGGGGCTGCAAGGGGGAAAGCATACAGACAAAGCGGCAGAAGATGTGTCTATTCCACACATTTACCCGGAAAGGGGCAACTGTCCTGTACTCGTTAATAAAGACGTCGTGTTTCTATTGTCTGGTGTGTGATTGCTGTGACCCCTTTTTGGCCGCAAGGCCAGTCCGTGGCGTGACCCAAAGATGCAATGAGATATTCATTGGATATTTTCTCCTGGATTTGCACATCCCACCCATCCAACTGATGGTACGCAACTGATGCGGTGGGTGAATAAAAGATAGGATTCGTTGTCTAAGCTGTGCGGTAAACGGCGTGTCTTCTCTCTGGACCATGTAGCCCCTTAACTCAAATCAACCCGTTTCTCCAGAACAGCGTCAGCGCCCTTTTCATCCACACTATCCCCGTTCTGAGAATTTGCTTCAGAGTCTTGTGCTATCATGTCCCGAGCCTTGGCCTCCTTCTTCTTGTCCCACCAGAGAAGTCCCTGAACAGCCAGAGTCCAGAAAACTAGTGGACCAGTCAGTCAGTGCTACAGCAGGGAGATTGTGGAGAGAAATTGACTTACTCAGGAGGACGTTGAGAACCGTACTCCAAGTGTAACCCTTTTCTGCTCTGGGGAAGTCGACAGTCTTCCAGACAAAGTTGGGTGCCTGGTGGAAACGGTCAGTTTTATCTGCACGGTTCCGGTATTGGTGGCACTTACAACAGCCTGCACGACGTAAGCGAGGTCGTTGGCCATGCTAACAAGCAAGGCTCGCTTCTCTGTATCGGCGGAGCATATCTCGTTGATCCAGCTGAGAATGAGAGGTCCGGCACCGGCCTGAAAAAGAAATCAGCACCAATCGTTCCCAGGCCGAGCGCTATTCGGGATGACTTACACCAATGTTGGCGAACCAGTAGACAAGGGTACGACCAGTGATGCTCGAGTAAAGAGGCATCTTGAGCAGGGCAACGTTGAATGCAATCTATCAGATGATCAGCAAGCGAATATAGAACCACTCGAGGCAGGATTGGAAGACGTACAGCAATGACTGCACCGAGGTGGATAAAGGGCCATCGAAGGCCCTGCATCGGTCCATCGGAAAGCCAGCCCCAGAACAGGGCCATGACGATAAAGATACCGGTGGTGGGCAAGGGCAGGTTATTGATTTCGGCAACCGAGTATGACTTGCCAGGGACAGGTGCAGGGTCATCGTTGAAGCTTTTGAGCCAATACCCCATAGCTGCTTGAGGGCCGGCGTTATTCCAAAGGACGTAAATCATGGCTGGAGCCTGTCAGCACTTTTGAACAGAGAGATGTGGCATGGAAGAGAGCGTACGGAGGAGCCAGGTATGCCAGCTGAACAAGATAGACTTGGCTTTGGCCTTTGACCACTTTTCCCTTCCAGCACGGCCGATACGGTTCATTCGCTCCACCGAAATCTCATGCTCTCTTTGCGTGGTCCACCAGGTCCTGACTCCGTCTTGGGGAAGATTGGGGAAGGCGACATAGCCCAAGACGGCGAGGGGTAGGGTGATGATGCCGTCGATGATGAAGAGCCAGCGCCCTGATACTTGTTAGCGTCGATTGCACGGCTTCTGTATCAGCTAGACTCACATCCTGAACGGCCGTGTACGCCGTTCAAGTTGGTATAAGCAGCGGCTTGGAGGAAGCCACTAAACATGTTACCAACGGAACCCGCCAGCCAGAAGATCATGGCTCGCTTGCCAATCTCGCGAGGTGTGTACCAGGAGCCGAGCATGTAGTGAATACCGGGGTAGAAGCCAGACCTGGTCTGATGTTAGCCTATTGGTTAGAACGAGGGCTACCCCGATGCTTTGGCTTACTCAAAGAGACCGACGAGGAACCGCAGGGCATACAAGGCCTTGTAAGACTTGACAGCCGAAGTGGCGATAGTGGCAACGCCCCAGCCAACTTGGAGAGAGGGAATGACCCAGCGGGGAGAGACTCGAGTGAGAACAAGGTTGGAGGGGATTTGACCAATGACATAACCGACGGTCCAGATCGAAACGCCTATCGCCATGTTAGTTGTCGTCGAGACCTGGAGGGTGTGGGCGACATGCTGGTGACGAGCTCGTTCCCGTACATGCTGAGCTCCTCTTTCATTCCACTGAGAAAGGCATTATTGACGTTTGTCTGATCAATGTTCTTGAGAAAGTAACCAATCGAGGCAAACGTCAAGATGAAAGCGTCAGCCTTGAAGAGAAGCCATCTCTCCTCCTTGGGCAGCTCCCACGTATCCCAGACGTAGCTCTTCCACGTCCTGGTAGGCTCTTTGACATTAGAGGAATCGGTATCCCGGTCGTGGAGGCTGGTGTTGACTGCAACGGCAGTCGTCTGTTTGGGTTCAGCCATGGATGCGGGAGCCAAAGGGTAGTGCTTCTTGGCGTGGCTTGGGATTAAGAAGAGGGAGAGAGTCGAGGCTTGGCGGGGATCGACGTGCTTGTTTTAATATGCTTCTTCCCCGTCGCGATTCGGTCGATTGCAGCCATTCCAACGAGCAATTGCGTCAACGAGACACGGGGACTTTGGATGCTACTCTGCTATCGTCTGAACCTGCACTTGGTCGGCCAAGAGGTGCTATGGGCCGTTCTAACCGACAGAAACAGCTCGGTAAAGCACTCTTTTGCGACTGGGATAGTTGGCCGACGCTGGTCGGGTAGCGTTTGGGTGCTGCACGGAGCATCTTGCGTGATTCTGCGGAGGATGACACCTTGGCGTGAAGATACCCTGACTTGGTAGATTCTGGGGGAACCCTTATCGTAACCAAGGTGTAGAGCATGCTCGGAGACGCGGTGGGATGCAAGCATCGAAAAGGCATCTCGTCTTTCCAGTTCTGAGGTTGTAACGGAGTAGGTTATCGTGGAGTCGTAAACATCCAACCAACGAAGCTGGGGCTTATCCGATCTAGGATCTACAACACCATGAAACTTGTCAGGACTCAAGATTCCCAGGATAATTCAGTCTGCTTACCCTTTCAAGAGACTATTTCAGCTGTCAAGGCTGCATGGGCGGGGATAGCCCCGGACAGAGAGAGCCTTGCTTGCCAAGAAGACGCCAGCCGGACCGTCTCCGACTAGATAGATGGGTTTAGACTTATTGCCGCAGTCTATAGTTGAGATTGAGCTGATAAATCAGCATGGCAATGGCGTACAAGGTGGCAGCACCGCGTTGTGTTTGTCGGGGTCTAGATGTAGATGGAATGTGAAAAAAGTGGGATGAGCTCGGGTAGACGATGGCCAAAGAAAGATTGCAGTTGGATGGCCAAACAAGACTGACAAGTACCTACCTACCTATCCCAGTGCAGTAATGCTCCATTGCACAGGGAGTTCCTTGACAGTATCGATCTACGCTGCTTATCCGGAACTAGGTATTCACACGCTAGGAGCCAGCCAGATCACTTTCACCTCGATTTCTATTTCCAAGGACGTTGGGCTGGCCAATACTCTCTTTGCCTACCTAGATCTCCAAGTGAGGGCATTTTCAGGATCAAGCTCGGTGACGATAGAGTGGGCAAAAGAAAACGGAAGAATATAACCCGAGTGACTGACAGACAGACATGCTTTACATAACCAAGACACGTGACGTGATTCGGGTGGAGAAGTAAGTCAGTCCGGCTACTCCGCGCTGGATATCAACTCCCAGTCTTGTCTTGCAAAACCCCCCAAGTCTGATTCTCACACCATGTCCATCACTCATACAGTCCTCTTTCAGATCAAGGCAGATGCCGATCCGAGTGATGTGAAGCAGGTATGCGTACCAAGCTGAAGTTGTCACAATCCATAGTAACACACCTGCTTTGTACAGATTTGCCAGCGCTTCCATACCCTCAAAGACCAGTGCATCCATCCGACCACAAACGCTCCTTACATCGTCTCGCTTCAAGGCGGCAAGGACAATTCCCCCGAGGGACTTCAGGTAGGATGGCACGCCAGCAGCATCTCGCTGTGACCAGGGCTGACTGCTATAGAATGGAATAACGCATGGCTTCGTTATCACGTTCAACTCGGCCGAGGACCGAGACTACTATGTCAACACTGACCCGGCACACCAAGAGTTTGTCGGCCACATCCGTGGTATTGTTGACAAGGTCATTGTAGTAGACTTTTCAGACGGTGTTTACTAGTTAGCAGCTTAAACAAGTGGCTCATGGCTTCTTCTAGCAAACTTTTCTATCTATTCCAGCTGTGATTACGTGCAAACCGAAGCAGAGGCTGCTAGTTGTCCCATATCCCATCAAAAACTTGCCGCTTTGTCGACGATATAGAGTGTAGACCAGCGCTTAACTAATAATCCACCCCTAAAGTTGTCATCCAACCGCCAATTTCCATCTCCTCCTTTGTCATTTCTCTTCACGTTCCGTCTCCGTCTTGTTATCTTTCAAACAACGCAACAACAAGACTCTGCCTACAGTTTGTATATGACCTCACGACTTGGGATTTGCTAACATGATCATGAAAGATGTAGAATTCGAAACGATTGCCATCGAAATCTGGATAACGATCACAGAACCCACCCACCCCCTTTTCATACGCACCATCACTCGAATCCCAAGGGGTGTCGTAGTGTTCGATCGACGAGCCCAAGTTCCTGGCTTCACTGTTGATCCAGACGCTATCTACTTCCGCTCCCCCCGCAGAGACACGGAATCTATCAACTATCATCCGAGCAAAAGCAACAGCTCCTAGACTTTCGTGCCTCTGATACGCCGCCTCCGACCAATCCTCTCACAACCTTGGAGGATGAGAACAATGATCGCCGGATCGACCCGGGGGATCAACTGGGGCTGGTGGAATATTCAGAGACATATGGCATCTCCCTGGACTTCGTTAGTGTACTGTGTATCGAGGATTGTCAGACTTCTAGAACAAGATAGACGTTCCAACCAGGTCAGAAAAAGGTGATGCCGCCGAGTGAGCGATGAATATAAAGAGTAGATCTGATGTGCTCGAATATGTTCAATATGGCGAGCGGTTTTCAAATATCATCTAGGGGTTAGCCAGCAATTTCAGTCAGTGTCCATGTACAATAGCTTGCAACAAGTACACAATAAAGTCCATAGTCACCAACTTGTCCAATGACCCCTATACTATAGGTATGCCATGCTATCAAAGTTTTTGTCATGATACCAGGAGTATTCTGTCTGTCTATGAGTAACAAGTCTGAGCCATTCTTTACAGTTCTCCTCCGGTATTCGATGATGCCGCCCCTGTGTACACACCACCAGGCATTCCACTCGGACAGGCTTTCTAGGGGTAGAATCACGTCCGAGTCCCCTGAATGCGTTCCACTTACAGAGGGAACCTTGCTTATTGCTCTCGTAGAAAGCAAAGGTGCCCCCTGACTGGTGCAGTCCTCTCCGTAGCGAGTTGCCAGTGACGCTTCCCATGGTTACTGGCCTACTAAGAACGCCCTGACAGCTGCAGAGTTCTGCCATGGAATTCCATGCCCTCTTCTCCTCGCTTCCATGCCATTCATGCAGCTGGTTGATGGACTAGCCCTCAACCCACACGTGACTATTCTATTGTTGCTGTGAGACGCGAGGGTATTTTCTATCCAGGCTGAGGATTCGTATCCACTCTTTTGCTCTCCCACCGCGTCTTCACTGCCCCTTCACTCAAGCATTTCGGTCCAACCAAGCATCTACATGCTTCAGTAGCCAAGATGCATGACCACTGGAAGCTCATCAACATCCAGAAGCGTGAGAGACTCGACTATGACAATGTGCGGATGCCGGACGAGTCCCTGAGTGTCTACGGTGCCGGCGCGCAGCTCATGAGCCTGCTTCGGAACCCAGCCTGGCTCACGTTCGAGATTCCTGACCAGCTTATTCGAAAGTCCAAGCTGGAGAGGTAAGTCCTAGTTCTCGTGTGTCCAGACTGCTCCTGATCCCACTCCTCAGCTCTGCCTCCCCTCTCATCGCCATGCCTCAGGAGATCATCAACATGGTCACGCGAGAGATCGATGAGAGCGGTGATGACGACGCCATGGTGTGTCTTGCCCTCACTTGCGGGTACTTCTTCCGCCTTCTCGCAAACACTATGCAGAAGAAGCTCTTGAACGAGATGGGTCGCTGGGCTGGTGACAGACTCATCAACCTGAACAACCTTGCCGAGGTTCCCAGGGGAATCATGTCCCCTGAGGAGGAAGCCGAAGTTGGCGACATCTTCACCAACAAGGCGTTTGATAAGGGGGTCCCGCGCAAGCATGCTTGGAACGTGGAACTCAACCCCTGGCACCCCTGGCCGACCCTCGACGACATCCCCATCAGAGAGATCTTCCATGCCGAGGGACTCCTGATCCAGTCTGCCCGAGCTACTCTGGAAAAGCACAAAGACTACGAGAGCATCGACCGCTTTCATCTCTTCCTCGATTTCATCGCTCTCCCCCCTGCCAGACTCACTTACGAGCAGAGAATGCCCGTCATCCGCAACATTGACAAGAAGGAGTACTTCCGCTGCGATCACCTCGCCAGCTTCCACGAGTTCATCTCCAACGTCGGCGAAGCCATTGCGGGCTACTGCTCCCTCAAGGGCGAATCTGACGGCTCGACTGTCGCCCGTCCCTGGGTTGGAGATCGCTTCGACATCACCCATGCCGTGCGTGTCGAGGGTCCGGAATGGAAGGAAGTGACTTTCCCGTTCTTCTGTGCTATCTGTGATATCAACGCGGAAGAGGATCCCTTTGGGTTTCCGTTTGACGACTACACGCGTGGTGATCCGATGATTGAGATTGCACGCCGCGTTCACATCAACCGAACCCTTGGAAGCATCTTCCGCCGCAACCCCCTTTCTTCCTCAATCTGAGCTTATAGCACCACTGCTTGTCTTGCGTAAGACTTTGAAGCTACCGGCGGCCTACTGCTGCGAGGATTGAGGATCCGGTATAGATCCATGAGCTTTGATTAGCACATTTCGAGGTATGTGTGTAGCACATGTTGATCGTCAAGTCCATCACTAACTATTTATATCTGCAGATGGACCACAGACAACGACCTGGTTACAGGGGCTATCTTCCTGCCACCTTGAAGCGTTACAGTAGCTTGTCCTCGTCAACTATTCATGTCGTTTACAGAGGGTAACCGGCCCTGCAGGTCTTTGGCACCATATTCGTGCTTTTAATTCGGGAATCAGCTTCAGGCGAAGCTTTGTATGTATGAGAACTAGGGAAATCAAATCGAGTCGTAAACATAAACATGAACTTCACAAAGATGTGAGCGTAGCGTTAAGAAATAACTTGCTGTTCTGCTAGTGGTATATATACATACCGAGGTTATATTCCTGGCATCACCCCAAGTAGCACAAGATTCGTGAGAAATATGTCACTGTTCAGCGGTCACTTGGCAGCACGGCAATCATATCATAGAGACAAAGTTCAATTTCATCGAATATCATGAGTATTCCACTCATACTAGTCACAGTCTGTTTTCCTGCTTTAATCGTATCCTCTCGTAGAAATCACAAAAACACATTCCCGCCTTGAAAAGCCCAGTGAAGGCAATCCGGATGACCGTTCCATTCAGGCTTAGGAAGAAGAGAGCCCACGGCGAGGGCTAGTCGAGGTGCCCTGAATGGCCAGATGATAGAAGCGCAGCATCTCCTCGATATGATGACGAGCAAGGTGAAGCTTCACGTTGGGCTCTCTCTCAGGCTTAGGACGAGGACCCTTCTGGATGCCAGCCTTGACAAAGCCAAGGATCTGCTTGCGAGCAGCGTAGATGGCGAGCTTCCAGTTGTACTGAAGGACACGAGCCTTCTCCATCGAGTCGTAGTTGGTGATGGCCATCTTGTGAGCGGTATGAATGTTGAGATAGCTGAACAGTTGAACATCCCCTTCGTTGGCGAGACCGCCGCGTATGTCCTTCCACTGCATGGAAACGGTTCGATCCTCGTTGAGCTTGATGCCCAGAAAGGCAGCGGCGTGTTGCTGACGCTCAGGACGAACCCCTTCCTCGCCGGGAATGGGAGGGAGATCGTACTTGAAAGTGCCGGCCATGGCGCTGGTGTCAAAAAGGCCGTGAGGTCGGAGCACAGGCTTGGGGGTGAGAGGCTTGGTGCTGTCCCACTTGTGGAAGATGCACTTGAGCCAGTGCTGGAGATCACCGTGGGTGACGGGGGAGTTGGCCACGATGGTGCTCGGGTTGGAGCAGTCATAGTCCTCGAGATGGTAGAGAAGCGTGTCGATCTCGTTGGCGGCAAGATGGAAAGGACTGGTGATCTCGACGCCGGGCTCGCGCTCCTTGGCGTATACGTCGCTCTGGTAGACTTGGGTGATGATGACAGGGTCATCGGCAGGAGGAAGACCCTCGGGCACAACGACGTTGAAGTTGGTCATCTCGATGGCTGGTGAATGGGTCAGCTACATGGAAACACGAACTGCATAGATACAACACACCTTCAACAAGAGATTCGATTGGATAGCCTCTCACCATGAGTGTGGGCAAAGGAGCTGTAGCCTTGGGGATGAAAAGAGACAAGTTTTGAGCTGACGCCAACGATGTTGCAGGAGAAAGGTTGGCGGGAGAGATGGGAGTTGTAATAGACGGGACGAGGGGGAACAGGCATCCCACTTTCTGGACGCTCGTTTCTGTGGTATCGATTTTGTTTACTTGGATTACTCTGATGCATGGCACTGCGTACAGCTGGCAGTGCTGGTGTATTTAGCGTCATGAGTCATATATGAATTGGTAGGTGAACACTCGATAATATCTCTACCCAGGGGAGAGAAATTCAGACAGGAGACTCCAAGGCCATTTGTAGAATATTTGAATTTTACAATAGTGAGTGTGTTCTATCTCCTTTCTCTACTTACTAAATCAAACGAGGATGTTTTATCTAGGTCATGTCCAGTTGCTGGGCGCCGTTTTAGTTGCTTGGGTACTATAATATGCAGGGGTTCACGTATCGCACCCAGAGAAGAAAACGTGACTAATGGCCCATTAAATACACTTGACGAGAGGACTTGGAGCTGTAACAGGTATATGACACGAGTATTCTATTCTCGAGCTGTAATCAGCTTCACTGGGTTGTGGTGCCGAAATTGACATGTTGGCTAGTCAATGGTTAATAACCCACCAGGCCATAACTACAGGCCTGGGAGAACCCCTTTTAAATACCGTCTACATGAGAATCTTGTCAAGATACGTTGATCGAGTCAATCTTGATCGTGAGTGTATCGACTGATAGAAGGATTAAAAAGTGAACAGCAAGGCATACATGATATTTACACTCACAGGCATGAACCATGCTCAGCATGGACATGAAGTGGTAAACCAAACTCGGGTATATTCGCCCCATAACCTTTTTGATAAAACTGTAGCACCTTTTGTGCTATCGCTCTTCGATTCTTGGGAGCTAGACTCCAATATCAGGGTATCTCGCCATCCGTTTCAACCCCAATTTCAAGCAACGCCCGTCGACAAAATACAAAAATGGTATCTCCTGTACGCAAACCTTCCCCACAGACAGTTCTAGTCGAAAGCAATATCAGAAAGATGGAAATTCAAAAGAAAAAAAAAGAAAAGAAAAAAAAGAAACGCCACCAAGGCGCACTATCTAAGGCTCATCAACTCCATGTTAAGCCGTTCATCCTGCTCCCTACTTGCCTTGGCAATGGCACATCTTCCCAGTCGAACCAGCTCAGCAGCAAAGTCATCGACCATCTTCATATATGCGATCTCGTGTGGCGTAAAGCGGGAGACCGGAAAGCTGTTGACGAGATGAGCGGCTGATTGGAGCAGTTGGATATCGTCCTCTGCACGGTCGTTGAGTGGGTTCATGAGAATGTTCAAGAATAAAGTCATCATTGCAG
Organism: Fusarium sp. NRRL 66182; assembly: GCA_013266265.1. Lineage (NCBI taxonomy): Eukaryota > Fungi > Ascomycota > Sordariomycetes > Hypocreales > Nectriaceae > Fusarium > Fusarium sp. NRRL 66182. The sequence goes on from JABFAK010000491.1 coordinate 14,872, forward strand.
CCGTCGGATAGAATGCAACAAACCTAGGATAGAGTTAGTTTTGATTCTGTAGAGGAAAACAAGGCAGGTTGGGTGCTTACCAGAATGCTTGGCCCGCAATACCGGAGATGGCAGCTCGCAAGAAAATGATTGTCGATCGACTGGCCTCTAACGCGAGGTCAATACTAGACTCTATGCCTGGCATTCGGTCTGACTTGTCAAGGTGTGCAGATTCCAAGTCCATGCATCGTCCACTGACACGATGGATTGTACTCATCAGATGGTGGTATTCCAGATGGAGATTGATCTGCTCCATGCTAACCGGGGGTTTCAATCCTGCGAGTATCACCTGGGACTCATCGGATATCGAAAGTGCCGGACGGAAATCAGGTGGAATGGACATTCTCCAAGCTTCGAGCTCTTCGTCGACCTCGCGAATGTCCCTCAGCAGCTGGGCGTGAGACTTGTTGGCCGCCTGTACCGAGAACAGCAGGCGGCTAGCCTTGTCTTTGATGCGGCTCAACAGAGGATCCATGGGTAGATAAAACATGAGGTCCTCGTCGTTGACGGAGGGCAGGGAGGGATTGCCGTTGGCGTCACGGTGATGGGAATACCAGCTCGCGTAGTTGTCCGGAAGGGTCAGGTCACAGTAATCGTCGGACATGAGAGGGGGCTGGCCGGTTCGCAGAGCAATATCCTTGTCAAAGACATAGGCCAGCCAAAAGAGCATCCGCAGCTGACCGCGTTCACGCTCGGAGCGGGTGAGTGGCGACTGGCTGGGTTTGAGAGATATGTATGTATGACCGCCAAGAGTGAAGATCATACGACAGGCGATGGCATGGAGCATGGAAGCGGATCTCAGTCGGCCGGAGACGATATCGTGCAGTTCCTGGCAAGAAATGTGAGGAATTCGGGATACACCCAGTGCAGGTCAAGACTCACCAGCATCAAAACCACCTGGAGACTCGTGACGCTAGGGTTCTCGAGAACATCTGTGAGCAGATAACGTGCCTTTGTCGCGCACACATCAGGTTCGATATAGCAGACATCTTCCAGGGTATCTTGAAAAAAGGAGATCAAGGACGTGAAAGCAAGAACGCATGCCTTGGCGCTGAGGTGATGGAGCGAGATGGATTCGCCAGGTATCGGCTGGTATGCAAGCGCTATCGTTTCTTGGAACAAGCGCCAGTCCAGAACCGGGAAGACGAACCGAAAGATGGAGTGAACAAAGGCGTTGAATACCTTTTCCACCGTCGCCCGGTCAGGGCACTCATAGAGATCGGTTGGGCTGTTGTAGTAGCGGTACGCAGGGGACTGTCGAGAACCTGAAGAGGATTTCGAGCAAGATTCCAAGACGGACTCTTGGCCGGTCTTTGCCATGATCCACTGCCTCCCGGCCTCGGAGAGGATGGGCATGCCATTGTGCTGGCTAAGACGTCCAAAGTGACAGCCGCCATAGTGGATCTGGCCAGACGAGGCGGCGCCAGCAAAGCTGCTTGCGGGCGAAGACACGGGGAACGTAAAGGGTGAATCGTGGGACGTCAGCGGCGATTCAAACACGGAAGCCGGGTCTCGGAAGAAGGAAGAAGAAGCCTTGCTGGTGCTGGCCCTGCTGGGCTCCTGGGCTGATTGTTCCCCAGAGCCGTCTGAGCTTCTGCGGGCATCTGCAGCTTCAGAACCGGGGGTCAAGGGTTTGAGGTCAACACTAGTCTGGCGAGCAAGCGTCTCGGACAGGGCGTCTTCGATACGCTTCAGCCGTTTGGAGAGGTTATTCTCTGTTGTCTGCTTAGACCTGCAGGCTGGTCAGTGCAGGCCAAGACTCGATAGGTAGATGGATGTGACGCACCTGAGCTTTGACGTCTTCTTGCGGCCTCTCTCTCGGTTAAAGGTGCATGCTAAGCCATGATGTTCACACCAGTTGCAGGGAGTCAGCTGGTTGGTGGAGTCGCATTGGATCTATCAGCGGAGAAGGGTGTCAGCCAACAAGAAGGTATAGCGAGACAGCTTGTCAGCGGAGGTGACAGATCCATGCCCGCCTCCAGCTAAAGAGCAAGAGCGCCAAGCGACGGATCGGATCATGGATCGATGAGATGCATATAGGAGGAGGGTTCCAGGATACGAAACGGGGTGGTGGCTTGGTTACCGCGTCCCTTGATGTACGTACCTTTCTCTTATGACAAGCATCGCAAGCCCGTTTCTGGACCATTGCGGATAGTCCGGAGATGACGCACAGCCCTATGAATGATGGGTCTCTTGAAGTTTTGCGACGATGAAATAGTCCACAATGCGACTGGCAACACGGGAACAGACAGACAAAGGGTTTGTTTCTGGCAACAGACAAAGCGTTGGATGCTGTGTCTGTAACTTTGAATCCAAGCGTCCCCAAGTCTCCAAGCGGCGACGAAAGCTTGATGTGTCAGATGTTAGTAATTGCCTACCAAAACGTCTGACAGAAATTGTGAAGCTGGAGGTGAGGAGAGACACGCAAGAGGGTGGCTCGGAGGTTATCAGTAAACTAGTGAGCGAGCACCGCTGAATAAGCGGGTGGTATCCCAGGCTGTGATTGGTGTGTGCTAGCGTGTCTCAGACTAGCAAGGGCTAAAGGCTTAATTAACTGGGTCTCTCTCTGCTCGGTATCGGTAATTTACACAGAGATCCGTCTCTCCTTTTTTCTCTTCATGGGGCGGCAGATGAGTCGAATCGGCAGATGGGGGCTTCGAAGTTGGGGTCTGGAGGACACAGCACAGGTAACAGAAAAACGACTTGCATATATAAGAGGATCGTTTCTCCTGATCTGATCTGATCTGGTCTGTTCTGTTCTGTTCAGTCCAGTCCAGTCCAGTCCAGTTGGTTGTCGTTGCGTCTTGTACCTTTACGGCGCCGGACTTAACACACACTCACACGTCGTTAACAGCGAGTGACATGTGTCGACCTGGCGTACCAAGTATCGGGGTACGATGCCCGATCAGTCGATTCTTCCATTGTCGAGACCGAATCCATCTCACGTGTCCAGACTCTTGGTATTAGCAACGACACGCTCACTGGATTAGCAACACGCAAACAGGATGACATCTCGCGGGATTCGGCTGAACACGGTAGTTTTGCCATCGGATCATCTCATCTCACAAGACGCAAAGCCCGTGATCCGAAGTAGTCTCCAAGTAAATTGGGAGGACTACCTTTTCAACTGCCGAGATTAGGGGCGAAGCAATTAAAGCAATTAAACCTTATTGTCTCACTAGCTCCTTGGCTTCTCATCCTGTGAAAGCGGTATGCCGAGCTGTAGAAGCTTCCATCTTGCTCTATACCACCCGCGTTTTACTAAGCTTGCTCGTTCTCACAGCATTCAAACTTTAGCCATGGGTCTTTGATCAATTCCTTGGCAGTAGCACGCTCTTCTGGAACCCAAGCCAACATGCGCTTGGCAAAGTTGATAAATAGTTCTCGTTCCCGGCCCTCGAGCGCAGCCATCTTGTTCTCAAAGGTAAAGGCCTCGTCGGGGATGAGTTTGGGGTACCTGAAGTCTCCTGGCCAGCCAGCCAGCCGTTAGTTCGTATCAATCAAATTTCCGAAAGCATCTCACCACTGTCCGTAAAGTATTTGGAACAAGCACGTTTATCAGCACGAGCAACGAGTTCAGAAGGAACCGGTCCAAGAAGCCGAGTCATCTGTCCGAAGCGGGTCTTGTTGGAAAACGTGGCATGACCAGGGACACGTCCACTCAAAAGATTTACACCTCCAACAAGGTCAAACAGCACGAGACCGAGATTCCAGATATCCGCAGAGTACGACCAGCCGGCTTTGAGAATTACTTCGGGTGCCGTGTACTCGCGGGGCTGGATATCGTGGTTGTGCGGTCTGTTACCATCTGCGGCAAGGCCAAAATCGGTCAATTTGACGTTTTCGACCCTTCCTCGCAACGGACCAAAACTGCTTCGCGATGCATAGAGCGGGCGACCGTTTCGCCTGATATGAGATGCGGGATTGGCTGCTTGGCGAAGAGCGTATTGGTCCAGGACGGAGGAGTCTTCGAAGGGGACCATGAAGTGATCGCCTTTGAGATCTGAATGGTGTCAGACAGAGGTTTGGCACAGTGGTAGAGTAAAAATGATAGCTTGCCTGTATGGATGATACCGGCCTCGGAATGGAGGTAGTCGAGAGATTGGAGAATGCTGGGCAAAACTGCCTTGACCGTATGCGTTGGTACTCTTCCCACCAGGCCGTCCTGCTGTGCCATCAATGAGAGTGGTTGCCGTAGAGGCTCCAGAGCCAAGACGATATGAGTGCCATCGGGACCGCGAACCTCAAACGAATCCAGCACTCGGCGGATGAACTGACATCCTGGATGTGATGTATTGGCAGCGAGGATCTTGTTCGTGATGTTGAGCTCTCTACGCGCAGCAGCTTGCACAGCAGGAGTGTTGTTTGTGATTTTGAGTGCGACATATTGATCTTTCTGCCAAGGAAACCTAAGGGGTATCAGACGTCGCCATTGATAGCACTCAACGAGTCAAGGGCGCGTACTCACCATGATGAGGTTTTTGCCAGCCAGACCGTCGAGCCCGTTCCCCATCCTAGTTTTGAGACGAGCTGGTACTTTCCACGCAGTTTCTCGCCGATCCGTGCTGGGTAGTAACTCTTGGGGCTGTAGTCAAGGGATCTCTCCTCTTCAAAAGGTCCGGGGTTGGCGGCAGTAAAGAATGTGCGGGTTGGGATCACGATCCGAGTCTTGCGAACGAGATTTCGGCGGGGCAAAGATCGCATCGACGAGTATGTCATCTTCTCCCGGATGATGATGCTTTCAATCGGATGTAAATCCTAATGCCCCTATGGATGGATTGATGCTATGTCCCCTGGTTCAGTGTGTTGGTGTAGGTGGAGAAGACGCGATTTTCGACCAGGAATGGAGCCTAGGGTAGATCGATCACTGGCAGATTCTCTCCGGGGCTGGGATAAAGAAATAGTAGCGGCAGAAGCATGGACAAAGACGCACGATTGCGATGAATGTTAGCAGTTCAAAGACGGAATTATTCTGAAAACAATCAGGTTTGACACCCTGCTCCGCATTCCAAATAGAGGGGTCAGATGACTGATATCAGCCTACATTTGTTCCAATGCCAAGTACATCTCTTTAGGGAAGCTGATATCATAGTAATGTCAATCGAGGAAATGACTATCTATGCTTGGGATCATATTGATCGTCTAGTCATGATACCTCGAATAACGCAAGTAATAAACATGCTGTGCAGAATGTTAGCCAGTAAAGACAATAAACAAAGGAATCAAAGATTCAAAGGCGATTGACGCAGGACAAAGAAGCTTTGTATCCAAAACAATTCCGATCATCACTAAATCTCAAGCTTGATTTGGCCATCAAGAGTTTTAACCAAGTCAGGATCTTGATGGTCTGCGTGTATATATAAACATGTCTCAAATGGGTAATCGGGATACGTACCGCTGACGGCGACTCGGCCCGGGACCCACTCCGCATCCCCGATAATAAGCATCGGGCATCGGATCAAGTATCGGACCAATTTCGCCGGCGCGTCACACAGAGTAAAGGTCCCTGACATGACTTGTAGGCAGATCAGACTTGTAACAGAACCCAAGTTAAAAGAACAAGCACGTAGGTTGCCCAGAACTCACCTTGGACAAAAAATCAAACCTCTACAACCATGCACAACTCGACTTCCAACGGTATCTCGGACCTCACTAATGGCAGCAAGGCTGGTTCCTTGCAGAATGGCCAATCTCTATCCAAGCCTCCTACGCAGCCTTTGTCAAGTGTTCTATCTGAGCTTTTCCAAGACAATATCACAGCAAAGATCCTTCATGCAGCAGAGTCAGGCTTGCAGAACAACGTGAGAACCACTCACTTACTTGGCTGCTTCACCTGTACAGTCCGCTCACACACGATAGAATCCTCCGCTTGCATACCCAGAATATGTCCCCCAGACAGGAACTGACGCAGGAAGCTATGTTCTTCGAGAAAAGAGCTTCTGGACCTGTGGCTTCTTTCCTGGCTCTATATACTCATTGATCGAGCGCCTCGTCAAGTTTCCCCAGGCGTCAGCCGGAGGAGAGAACAAAAGACAGCTCCTCAAGCAATTGCTAACCCTCGGAGGAGCTTGGTCTGACCCGCTCCATGATTATGCAAAGAGGACAGACACCCATGATATGTCATTCATGATTCAGCCCTCAATGAGAGTTCGCTGGGAAGTCCTGCATGATACAGCAGCTCTCGAGTCCATCATCACTGCCGCACGCTCTCTACACACCAGATATAACGCAAAAGTAGGCGCCATACGTTCTTGGGATGTCTTGTCGCAAGATGGAGTCGAGATAGCCAGCATGACGCAAGACTTTCTCGTCATCATCGACTCCATGTGCAACCTCGACCTGCTATACTACGCAGCAGCACAGACCGGCCAAGCCGAGCTGGCTGAAGCAGCGACAACACACGCCAAGTGTCTGATCAAGGCCCTGCTCCGAAAAGAGACGGATGCACCCATCGGTCGTACCATGTATAGCACAACCCACGTGGTGAATTTTGACCCTAGAGACGGATCCATCAAAGAAAAAAGAACCGGTCAGGGTTATGCAGCCTCTTCAACCTGGGCTCGTGGTCAGGCTTGGGGTATACTCGGCTACTCACAGACGTACAACTGGACCAAAGACGCCGAATTTCTGGATGCAGCTATCGGTTTGGCCGAGTATTTCATCTTCAGGCTACTCAACTCGCCAGACTGCGTCGAGGTTTCCGTGTCTGGACAGAACCGTACCAAGGGTCGCTACGTGCCTTTGTGGGACTTTGATGCGCCAATCGACGAGTCAGCTCCCCTGAGAGATTCCTCAGCTGGTATCATTGCGGCGAACGGTATGCTCGTTCTCTCACAGGCATTGGCGGGACGTGCATCATACGATCTCAGCCAGAGGTACAGGTCTATGGCGGTACGTATTGTTCAAGATACGCTGGACTTTTCACTAGCACGCGAGAAGGCAAAGGTATCCTTGACAAGTGACGGGTCATTCGTGAGCCAGGATCTGGATACGAACGCTCATTTTGAGGCGATTCTCAAGAACGCCACGGCCAACCACAATGCAAAGGACTGGAAGCGATACTGGGATCATGGATTGGTATATGCGGATTACTATCTCATTGAATTTGGAAACAGGCTACTAAAGATGGGGCTCGTCTGATGGAGTAACTAGGAGTCTGTACTGCTTTAGAAATATCACTCCAACGTCCAGTTCATTGAAAACGGGGGTGCTTGGTCGTCGATGGTCTGAGCCGTGAACATCATGTCGTCAAAACTGATTACCCGATCCAGCTGCATAAAATCTTGATCCATCAAAACAGTCGAAATTGCTGATAGTTCATCGGGGGAGTGGTGTTCGAGAGTCTGCGTAGTAGGTGAGATTTGTGGCATCGAGTTCAATTGGGGATTCGATAGGTGTGTCTGTGCGAGATCGACCATCAATTGCGAGTTGCTAGGCCCGGCTTGGAGCTGTGCCTGCAGAGGTCCCGATGCTGTATTATTAGAGTCTCCCTCATTCGGTCGAATGGTGGTTTGTTGCGAAGCATGACAAGAGGTTTGCATGAGAAAGCCATCGGTCGAGTACCCAACAACATCAGGAGAATAACCCGGATTTTCCTCACACGTTCTATGTAAAGCGCGAAGCTGAGCACTATATCTTGCGGCAAGGGAAGACTTCGACTTTGAATGTGAGATTGGCCCAGCCCATCGTTTAGCAAACTCATCTAGACTCTTAACCAGGACCCAGAATTCAGGGGCAAGCTGTGTTTTGTAAAACCTCCAGTGTACTGAGCTATGATTAGCCTTGTTCAAGAAGGACCTAGCTGAGATACTAACCAATGAGTGCACGCGCACTGACGAAGACGCAGAATGCGAATTGACTATTGACAGGGCTAGTCTGTGAAGTGTACTTGAGATATTTCTGAGTGATAGTGGCGGTCTCTGCTGCGGCGATCTGGCAAGTCTCGGCGCTATGAGCACTAGGCATTCGGACGATGCTTGACCACTGAGGTGCTGGGTATGCTATCTGCTGGTGTAGTAGAATCATCGATGTGTTGTGCGTGATGTGAGCGAGTGTAAGGTTCGGATCCATGTTGATAATTGTTGGCCTTCGTGATATGTTGGAGTCTTTCCACTTCTGTGGCAAAAACATCTTCCAGCTATTCAATGCATTAGCATAGATCCCCAGAAATAGGTTAACGAGACTAACTGAACAAGACGCAGATCCAGCTCTTTGAACCTGGTAAGCCAGTTGCTGACCTCGTGCCGATCCTTAAAGTTGATCCTCTGCTGGAGAAAGTAAGTAGTCACTCGACTCAAAGACTCAGTCGCCTCTATGCAGTACGCAAAAGCGCCCACGGTCGTCATGTCTACTGTATCAGGTCCTTTTGGTGCTGTCGTGCTGGCTGATGGCGTTTCAGGTGGCGCCTCCGCTGTCTGCTCGGGACTGGGATAGTGTGCTGGGAGAAAGACGATGGAGTTGCCCATCTTTGCGGCTGAACGGTCCCATATGCCGAAATAAGGGGTCTGGACTGTTTCTTCTTTGTGCCAGAGACCTCCGTCGGCGGGGAGTCTTCTGCGAACATCGTCGGATGTTAAGCTAGTATTCCATCTGTGAGTGCTACTGTTAGTGCTATGGCATGGATTGATGGAATGGTCGGGAATTAGATATACCCAGTCATGACAGAGCAGAGTCTAGGTTGAAGTCAGTCTGTGGAACTGAGAGCCAGATGTAATTCTTCGACCCACCTGTCAAGATTGAAGATGTTCCAAAAGACCCTTCTTCGCTCTTCATCTTGTGTCCAGGTCGTGGATGGCGGTAAAGAAGTCAATGGTTTCAAGAGTGGTCCCTGTTGCCGATCATCGACTTCCACACTGAGCTGCAAGTACTCGACAGTTCTTGTAAGTGAGCCTATGATCGGCCAGGCTCTCGCCATATCTCCATTGCCCATCTGGACGATCTTGTTAGGTTTACGATGCCGGCGATAGTGATAGACTTACATCGGTAAATGCTATTATACTCAATGCCTGCAGGTTTTCAACTGACATGCCGTCCATAGCGGATAGTAACACGATACTTCTAGATCTGCATGTCCAAGTCTCGACTTGTCGCTCAGACGGCTTCTCACCGTCCCCGTCGACGAAACGAACAGCGGCAACAACTATGGCATGCAGTAGCACAGCAAGGCAAGGTAGCTGCTCATGGCTATAGAATCGGCTCCTGAAGCGAGTCTCGTGGAGAATGGGTATCCATGGCTGCACCAAGATGAAGTATGCGTTGATGATCTCCTCAAGAAGCTCTGGCGGTGGTAGTTGGCTGGACGTGCTTCCCAGTTCGCCAAGCTGGCTGGCAAGCTCGATGTTTGGATTGCCACAGCTATCGACCCTTCTTCTCTTACGGGGTTGGTGATGTACGTCATGTGTAGAAGACAGGGATACGGATCCTGGTGTCGCGTGTTGAGGCTGGGCTGGGGAGGAGTGGATGGTCTGTATCGGCAGTGGTTGAGTCGAGCTGGACACTAGGCCTCTTAATTCTTGGATGAGGCTTGAGAAAGCTCCGATTATCTCGGATGAGTCTAGTGGTTGACCTCGCTCGCTGTGCTGCGGATTCTCATATACCGTATTCTCAAGAGCCTCTGTATTGGATCAATAAACAAACAACGGCTGATGATGGGTGACAACATACCAACTCTGCGACTCAACGACTCAACCGCGCCAGGTTTCATACCAGGTTTGTTCCTCTTCGCATCGTAAACGCAAGGCGAGTCTTTGCATGTCAACACAACAACACAAAGCGTAGAGTATCATAACCAAGACCATCAACTCACCCAATCTCTGACAGTGATTGCATATCGGCTTGTCCCTTGAACATCGGAGCTTTCGCCGACGACATCCTTGACACGAAGGAACCTCAGCGTCTAAACCTGCCGATCCGGCGCCGGCTTTGGGCGATTGAGCGTTTGGCTGTTCCATTGTAACAAACAATTATCAGAGATTGAGGGAATTCGCCCGCTGCCCGACAAGTTGCCTGTGTAGAAATCTTGGAGGAGCGGAGGTCCCTCGTATTTGCTCTCACTGTCGATCATGCCCCAAACTGAACGTCGTCATCGTTTCCCCATGGGGAAGATGTTAGTTATAGGCGAACCAATAGCTTTAAAACTCCTCAGCTGATGATTTCGGGGTTTGACTTGTCCGATGCCCGAGTATGGATCGAGTAGTTAAATAACTTACAGAGGATTAGCAGATGGAACTTAATAAAGTAGTTAGGTAAACTTATAATATATTAAACCTTATTAAATAATTATTTATGTTTTAAATAATATTCTACCTGTTTATTTAAAGTCAGTACTTTAAGTTATTTTTAGTTAAAATATATTTAGTTAAAATAACTTTTAAATCTCTATATTATTCTTTAAAATGCGATTACAACTAACCTATATATAATTAGGCTTAGATCTTCTTATATAACATAATTAGGGGGAAATAAGAAGAAGTTTCTGATGAATTTATATTACCTATATGATTAAAGTAATTTTAAATAACTTATAAACAACTTAACCGGCCATGAATACGTCAGGAACCTGCTCTTGGTGTCTCTCCCTCGTCAAAGGCAACAATATCTCAACTTGCATGTAGGTTGGTCGCGACCTCAGTCTCTCGGCTTTCGCCAAATTCGTGTCTATGATCTGGCGGGAGACCAGAGGACGCATATCGCATAAGGTGAGACCTCATATTGGGCCCATAGTTAGTTAGCTGTACCCTGCACAGCAGAGTTCACGATGATTCGATATGCGGGTTGTCTGTCTCATGGTGTCCTGCTTGCCTACCCACCGCCAATATTGCTGTCTAACTCTGACGAGAGGGATGCTGTTTAATTTGTCCGTTATCTCCATATAGGCTAGTTGCCTAGCAATATTGAAATAGCAAGAGAAGTAGGTTATTATCACATTAGGCGCGACTGCATATATAGAACTATATATGGAATACCAGCCATCGTAAAAGATGAATTTAAAATCACCTTCAAAACAAGCATTATCATGCATCTATTCTCACTTACTCTCTGAAATCATGTCTACCATCAACACTCCCATGCTCAAGACGCTGTGGCAAGATGGCCAAGACTATCCACAGTGGGCAGCCACAAAACTATGGGAATATGTCTTTAATCGAGTCATCTTTTATGATGATAAGTGGGTGGTTTCTTCCCAGCAACCTCCTACCCGTACAGCAGGTGATTTGAGGAGAGTCGACCTTGTTGTTCAGAAACACAGCAGCAAGGGGGATCTTCAGACGCTGTTGTTTCTAGAAGCTAAACGGGCAAAAGTGGACGCTTCGCTGGTCCAAATAGTAGAATACCAAGCGTTTACTGCTGCTTGTGCATACTATATTGAGACGGGGAAAAAGCAAATCTGGACTATGACCTGTATTGGCAGTACTGCACGACTGTGGATATTTCCCGCAGAGAGCGAGTACTTGATCCCATTTATACCCTCTGGAGGAGGTCTAGCGGAGAAGAGCCTGAGGTTGAGTTCGAACACAAAGGCCGCAAACAAGTAACTGACCGAAAGGACTGGAGGAAAGAGGATGTTAACGGAAGACGTGTATGGACTTACAAGGGCAAGAAGACCATTTATTGGACTCGTAGTAAGTTGGAATGAGGATTGTTCATCCAAGGGTACAGGGGGAAGCTATGATGCTATGAAACGGGCTTTAACAAGTGAAACCATTACACTCCTTCAGCGCGTGCCTTTATCGAACAAAGATCGAACGTCTTCCTGGTATCTTTCCGTATCAACAAGTTTCGCTTTTATACAATCACTTGCATTTTCCTGCCAGAAGAAGGACATCGGTTTGAAGTACTTGGCAATCCTTTGTAGTTCGGAACCCTTGGGATGATATGGTCCTCAAAGACAGATAGTCAACCTGATAGACTCTAGACAAACCCAATACCACACTCGTTTTGACCTTTGAATAGCCCCCATTGCCTTTGTAATCTACACATTATGCTCTTTGTTAATTCCTGATCCATACTTGACAAAACCTCCCTTCGCATATCATTGAAACGCTGATAGCAATAAGTAATAATAATTTTAATACTGTAATTCCTAAGCTATATTAAGCTTAAACATTTCTATTACATTAGATTTAAGAATATAGTTGTCTTCTGATTCTTCTTCTGATTCTATAGCCTCTTCCAGTATGAGGAGATTGCTACTTATGACAATCTTGTCCGCCACTCTCCTCTACTCTATTACTAAATATGATGATTCGTCTGTAAACCAGAATTTTATAGACCCCTTGAGCTGCATATACTCCCAGCCGTCCTCGATTTGTGGTTGTAAACAATGCCGGAACTCCACTTGAACGGTATAGAGTTTCTGGTCCCATCGCGATGCAATTGACTTAATCGCAAATAGAATGGCTACAGGATAGATCTCCTTCGCAGCCGAATCTACGTGTAAGCGGCATTGTCCAACGGTCCGACACCCCCCATCTTGGTATTGAAACATAATCCCTCTGCAAAACCCATCTCCATCATGAAATGTTAAAGTCGAAGCAATGTTGTCTAGGGATGCCCAGGAGAAGTACGAGTCTGTACCTAGAGGATCTGGACTTGTGTTTTTCAAAGGGAATGGACTTGGAAGGGCAACTTGAGGAGATGTTCTGCTGTACGCACCGAAGAGTTGGACCGGCAATCCCTCTTCTGGCTCCCCGCAGATAATTGTAACAGGGGCAGATCTGCAGAGGCAACGATCTTTGACTTGACCTTTGATGCGTTTCCCAATAATAATATCACCAACTTGTCTTGTCCGGACGAGGATGTTAAGTTCTGAGTGAGGTCCCTGACGAACCCCAAGAGCAATCAACTGATCACTCTGAGCGATAGGAAAGTAGATCCAGACAAGGCTTCGTTGGCGCCGTTTTGAAAAGCGCTCGAAGGTTATGGTTGCAGAGGACTCTTTAGATGGGTGAACGTGAGTGCCGAACAATTGTCCCCCCGATAAAAAAAATGTTATGCCATGAATGCGATCAGTATCAATTGCATGAAAGTGCTGCCAAGCGGGAAACCTTGAGATATAAGCATTGCAAGACTGAAATTTCGGGGGCGATGGCGTATTCCATATTGGCAGACTCTGCCTTGGCTGAAGCATTTTAAGACGCAACAAGCCACCCTTTAATCAACATCAGTATGGGTTTCTTTTTCACCTCCCAGGACACAAGCGACGTCTTACCTTGACTTGAGCCTCAACTCTGTTCAACAGCGATTCGTGTTCAATGATGGTTCGGTTATAGTTGCTATACTTTCCCGAGTAGGCCGGTGGGACAGGAAGACGTTCCACTTTGTTGATCCCCTCGAAGTCAAGGGTCAAACGAATGATTGGTGACCGCGATGGTGACGAGGTGCATTTCAGGGCACCATGACGCTCCCAGGACAGAACTTCGCTTAACAGAACAGTGGAGAGTGACTCTGTTAGCATGCTTGTTGCACAAGAAGCCAACTGAATGGCCAATAATGACTTCCAAAAGATCGAATGCGATGAATAGCCCCGAATGATCTCAACAAGCTCATTTGGCAAGCGGCCTAGCTCAGGCAACCCAACAATATCAGCCACTCTTTGCAGCATGCTAGAAGCAGGTCGTCGGGCTGTGAGGTATAGAGGTTGGGCCCCTCGCCATGGCTTCCTCCATGCAGACCGTAGCCAGAGCCAGCGCACTGCATCAGCTTCATCGACGCGGCTGTCCCGGATGAAAACCGAGTAGCAGTCGTGGTGAATCGGGACGAACTCAGGCGACGAGGCGCAATGCCCGCATGTCGGATGGCGACACAGATGAAAACCATCGACCTTTGTGATAGAATGACCCGGCTGCGGGAAAGGAAAAGGCCGTGTTCTGCCGCGGAATGAAGTTGAATCATCGTTGCCGAAAACTTGATGATATGTTAATAAAAACACGACTCGGCGGGGAAAAGGGTGAAACGAACTTGCTAGGACCCTCTCGTGCCTGAAGATTATATCTGCGCATATTCCGCATTGCGGAGAAAGACCGAGATGCTTGTAATCCTGCCCGGCCATTATTAAACGAGTTAAGTGCCTAGGCAGGAAACGTTGAATGTGGTTTGTAGTAATTAAGGCTGATTTGTTATTTGAATTCTGGTAAAATAACAGGGATAAAGAGGGGGAATATAAGAATAAAGCACTAGTTAATTATAATTTAATATTATTAGTTATTTTATTAATTA